>MNPL01019904.1:56273-71941 GCA_002081605.1 Tropilaelaps mercedesae
CGCAGCAGCAGGACAAGCTGTTGCGGCGGCAACGTAGCAAAAAGACGGATCGAACGGCCTTGAAGATGCCCGCCCGGCAAAGAACCTTCGAGGACCTTCAGAAACTTCTCAGCCAGGAAGACTTAATATGCACCGTCATACCTGTAAGGAGGCGCGCACAACGTAGCAGAAATATGTAACGGGTTAAATACTTCACAAGTTAAAGACGATCACACACATATATATATATATATATACTTATATATATATATATATATATATCTCCGAGATCAGTGTACAATATGATTATATCATATCGAATAGCCTCATGGAATTTGGAACAATTTTCGAAAATTTATGCGCGTAGAAATATGCATACATTTCCCTCAATATGATCTTTCGCCCACGCTAGGAAGTTTTTTCGATCATACCCAAATTTTGTTTTGTTGTTATATTTATGCTCATCTCGTGGACGCTTAAAAATTTATCAAGAATTTGTAACTAGCTTAGATAAGGTGCAACGCGCAGACCCGAATCCTACCCATGTCAAAGTCATTTAGTTCAATGGGACTAAGCATCACCTCAAGCCGAACAAATACCTTTGCTGTCTTTTTTTACGGGAACACATAAGCGACCTAGGATCGGCGACCTGATATGAAACGTAGTAATTGAAAGGAGGGAACAAAGCATACACTATAGCGCGTATAACGCAGCGATTGTACTTCAACATTTTCGTTGTCGTTGTTCGTTGTATTACCTCTGAGTACGTTGGCGGTTTAGTCATCCAACGCACCAGAGCGGTTGGCTATCCTCGAACACACGAAACCCACCCAAAGAGAAGCACACACGTTTTTTTGTTATCGATAAAAAACAACGCGCAGTTTATTACAGTCACATGTTTGCCAGCTCGAAGCGGCGCTCGTTTACATTGCTACATTATGCCAAAACTGTTTACGCGAAGGGAAATAGCCAGTTTGACATCAGCTGAAATTATTTGGCACTCATCCTCTAGCCGGCAGGTCTTCTCGTACCGCCGACATGGCGGCTCGAAAGGAATTACAAACTCTTACAGAACGCCAACAACGCGCAGGGCCAGTGAACGGCATCGCGTCTTCTTACCTATCCGAATAACATTGGCCGTGTTTCATCATTACCGAAAACGCGCACACCTCACAGATCGGCGACCGGAGCTTCCGAAGCGCCGTCTTCTGACGGCAGGACAATACGCGCATACGGGACGTACGGGACCCTGTGGCATATTTTCACTCGCTTCGGAGGCGTCGGTAGCATATTTCGTGACACGAACTCCTCGTCTCGGGACACTCGACTACGGCAGTGGTGTCTACTCTTTACGATGCTTTTCAGCATATTCCCTCAACTTCCGCCATAACTCCTGGGGGTCGTCGACTCGCGGCACGTTGTAGTTCTACGAGAAGAATGGACAGAAGAACGGAAAGAATGGAAAGAACGACACAGATCGGTTAATGGATCGTGGGGCTGGGTTGGCGCCCGGACGCGGGTCAGCCTCTGACGGAGGGTCGAGGTGCGCAGATAATCAGCGATTCAAAGAGACAGTCAGTTTTCGCTGTCGTTTTGGCAACGTGGCATGGATAGGCGCGTGAAAATAAAGCCGCTTGACCTAAAAATATGCGTAGGACACATTCGTGTTCGAGTGGATGTGGGAGCGTCAAGTCTCCTCTTCGAACTCGCGTGTAAAAATGATTTCTCAAGAGCGTCGTAACGCGTCGTCGGTGCGCACAAAAAAGTAGCAAACCATAAACGTTTTAGCTTCACATAGTTTTATGCACTTCGAAAACTATAACATAGAAAATTGTTACCATCGGGTCATATAAGGTGATTCACCCGAAACGGCACAAACTGAGCTTGGGAAACTAGAGTTAATCCGCGGGCGTGCTGCGGTCGACAACTGCATATATGATTAAAAAATATATATATATATATATGTATGTATATATAAAGTTTCGAGAATTTTGCTATAATAAGAGGGAAGCGCTTATCTAAAGTGACAATCCTCCGTAACGGTCAACCAGACCGTCGTCCCTATTACATATATAATATATATATTCCAGCTGCAAGGCCCCTTACTCGTTGGATCGTTGCTTTGCGTTCTCTGAGCACTAAGGTGCAGCATTTTCATGTGTCAATAAGAAATAGATTGGCGAAAAAACTAATTTCAAGAGCTGACCTCCCCCAACGCGAGCTTGCAGTGACACTGCACTCGCTAACAACTGTCGTCATGTTTTCTACAGACAGGCAATTCGTATTGTCTGCCCCATTCGTTGGTTAGTTCGTTGGATCTACTCTCCAGACACCAGATTGTCCGATGAAATTGTGTTGAGCGCCCACGCTTAGAAGGGACGATGTCAAGGTTGCCAAGGAGCAACGCAAAATAAAACTGATCGCCCTGCACTTCGTTCGAGTGCGCGAACATAGAGAACAATTAGTCAGGGGAGTTTGTAGAGAAATTCGAAAGTCACACCATCCAATCGTGTCCGATCCGTACTAACGACAATTAGCCGAATCGATAAGGCGATGCAACGTCACAAGCGTTGGTAGAACTCGCTTGTGACACGCTGTAGAATCATCTACAGCGGTCCATAGACAACGTAAGAGTCAGAGAGGTTGCGGTGTATCGTACCTGTGTGATATAGATTCCTGAGTACACGCCTAGCGCAAACGTGATGAGGAACTTCAGCATGGTGCGACGCTGAAATGATACGAAGAAATAAAAAACAGAAGATCATGCTATTGATTTCTGTGCAACCGACACCGCACGGAACTTTTCGACATTAGCAACGGTCATCGTCCCAATTCAATAGTCACATTCTGGTCGTGGGCGCAGTCGCAATAACAATGACACGACGCGCTAGGCAAAATATGCTCAAGCTGAACGCGTTCGAATCGCGAGCAAGGCTTCCATCGTTTGCTCGTCAAAGCCGATCGCGCAATTGTTAATTATAGTCAGCCATCCGGCAAGTAGGAGCGTGTCACGTTCTCGCAAACCACGGCAATGCTTCGTGTTTTTGCTAGCATCAAACAACCCCAACAACTTTCCTATTTATGGCGTCAAGTGTGTACGGCTATGGACCGACTATCCAGCAAGGACGTCTGCTCAAGGTCACGTTCTCACTCAGGAACCCACTCAGATTGTTATCATCATCATCATCATCATCATCATCTTATGATGGAACACGTCTGGCTTCTGTGTGGGGGCGCAGCTTAACACGGAATGTGCACACAGAAGCAGATTCGTACTGATAATAGAGCAAAATAGAGTGGCCCCTCGTCGTGAAGGTGTGTCATGCACAGCACGTCAACGGCAAAAAACCAATGTATATCGACAGCGATTAGAGGTTTTTATCACATCATATCGTAACAGTATCTAAGGAAAGCAATGTTCGATAAATCTACTATGATTGCTTTTACATTCTGACAATAAAATTGTGTGTGTGTGTGTGTCTGTGTGCGTGCGTGCGTGCGTGGCTGCGTGCGTGTGTCTGTACCAGAACGACATCAACATCTGACGACAACAAACCGTAACGTCATCAGCCTGACCCGATTGGGTTGACGGCATTTTCGGTGACACATGGACAGTTTTCTGGGCCCACAACAGCCAGTGCGTACGTTGGAAAATTCAAAGGAACTACATTTTCGTCTATAGATTACATCTAACGGTCTGTCGTGTTCACGTAAACATTTAGTTGTTTCGGTTGTTCCCAATATCTCAACTCTGGAAAAACGGCGTCATCCGGCCATTCAGCTACTCTCTGATGGAAACAACTAAGCGACGAACGCGTCAACGAACAATAGACATAACAACGACGACACGCCGAACGTCGAACACGTCAGGAACATTCTAACGCTAGCGAATCCGGTAGTCGCTACGCTAAACAACAACTACCTTGCCACGAACAATGCGACCGCCGAAAATGTATATTTCTAACTGGCCTAGCAGTAGCTCGCGTTCGCGCCGCGTCCCGGACATGAGCAGCGTTCGACCTAATGACGAGAGTAACCTCCAAGGCAGCATAGCATCCCTCCACCCGAATACGAACGACAGCGTCGTCTAGACACTACTGCAGGCACCGGATCGAACAGGACGCGACGGCGACCAAGGTGAACCACCACGCAGTCCTCGATTGCCTAGCAAAGATTATAAAGAACGGAAACAATAACAGTAGCCGCGGTCACGAGCGGAATCGTGTGATAAAATCGCTCCGTCGCGCAGTGTAAACACTGACAGGTTGCCACTGCGGAGATTCGCCGAAAGAGAGCGGCCAAACCAATCACCTAAACAATAGAATCCCTCTCAGAATTCTTTCTCTCTCGATTTCATCGAGAGCAGCAAGTAACCAAAGGGGAAGGGAGAGAGCGAGCGACAAGCGCTAGAAAGAACGAATCAAACATTTTGCACAGTGAACGACGCAGACGGGCTAGGAGACCGCGTAACAGAGGGAATTTCGTCGGACCACATGACAAGGTCCGAAGATACGATCACTACAGGCGAGCGTTGCCTAACGTGTGGGTCTGACACAAGATCGAAACTGGACCCTTCCAAGGAAAACTGTGTGTAAATGACACGTGACGATCGCATCGCCACAACGTCGTCAGAATACCTCATCAGCATCGATGGCATGTGAAGGAACATGAAGGGCAATAAAAGCGCTGAAAATCATTTGGCAAACAAGGCGACACGGTAAGAACCTGCCGTATTAGAGAAGGCACGACTGGCCGTAGTTACATAAATATATAGAAAAAATACGCATAGACACACACACACACACACACACATACACTGACGGGAATACGCAATGCCATCAAATGGCATAGAAACTGTATTCCATTTGTTGTGACGATATAACGAAGTTGCACTTACCTCACAGCCGACAAAAGGATACCTCTTAATGGCAACAGTGGTAGATGCACTGGTACAACTAGTATGACTCGCCAGTCGGAGAAATGGATGAATGAATTTCTATTTAACTCTGGACTCGGGGGCGAGCGGTCGGTCATTTGATGGCATTTTTGACAGTTTTGTCACCGAAAAAAATTTGAAATGGCATGAATTGTTTATATAATGCAATATGACACAAACACCAGAACTTTGTTAAGCTGGTCTGAGTACAAATATGTAAAGAAAAAAGTTTCCGCCACTGTATTGTAGTTAGTAACATTGTAGCAAGCATTATATTTCTTTAGCTACACAAATTATCTCATAATCAATTTACACATACTTAGACTAACTCAAAGACTTTTCTTATCATAAAAGCACTCCTTTGAAAAGTTTAGCTCATAATCGTTGACAAATATCAGACCAATATCGACTATGTTAATAAAAATCGTTAAATGTTCTATAAAAAATGTCATTTGTTTTTATGTCTCACTAAAAATAGTTTTGTGATTCAAAAATAACATGTGGCGATGTAACTAGATTTCCGAACTGTAATTTTTCAGTGGAGCATTTGTCAAAATGTTGCGCGTCCAAGGATCCGTCCAATCCGGTTTCCGTTGTTTAAAATGGTCATCCAAAATCTGAGGGAACCCACAGCTTCGGCGAGCGAAATAAAAACATTCCAAACCCATCACCGAACCGTGTTTCGCGGTGTTTTGCAACAGAAGCTTGCATTTGACGAGTTAATATTATGATTAATCCACTGCCTAGGTTGGTCTAGGCAAATCTTTGTGACTGAGTCGTTTTGCGAGGACACTTAAACGCTTCGTCATGGCTCCGCCGGTAAGTCCGAGGAAAATAAGGCCGACGAAGGAAGTTTTGGTAGGCCCACTGTCCGAACAAAGCGCACGAGCACAGCAAAATATCATGCAGACGGTGACATTTGGTTTTCCGCGTTCGTAGTACCCAGAAATATGGGAGACGCTCGTAGTGGTGGGAGAAGGGACCGAGGCGGTGCAAATGTTACGCTCTATTTCCCGGAATTTGCATTTTGTCGTACTTGGACGAAGCACAAGCCCTTTAAAGAACACGAACTTGCAATCGTGCCAGACATTAATATCCAAAATCTGTCACAGGCGTATAGGTCGATGTTAGCGCCGATAACAGAAGCAAACGCTTTCCCGAATTCTCTGTGTATCGTCAATCTGCTGATATCGGAAAAACAAGTATAAACAAAGCGAACATTTGACGAAGTCCATTAGTAAACGTAAAGTAGCTATGACAGCTGCTTAGGAGGGGTCCGAGGGTTGCCCTCGATCTCCAAATTGTTCAGATGATGGGCAAGGCATTGATTTCCAGTCTTGTCACGGCGGTCCACACTTCAGATGTACTGGGAACAGCTTATGGCTGTTAGATGTGTTATTCGTATGCATTGTGAGGCATACGAAGAAAATATCTAATGCGATTTACCGCATCGCCTCCTCCCGAAGCACTGGGAGAAAGTCCACAAGTTGCTGTCCGCAACACAATACCTTGCACGCGTGCTTAACTCAATAACGTAATGAGTGTGTCCCATGATTCATTTATTGCTTTTCATTGCTGTTGATGTTCTTTCTCCAGATGGCCCTCCTGGAGACCTACAGAGATCCGCACGAGCCCGATGAGAAATGGCATCTGCGACGGGCCTTCCTCAGACGCAACTGGGACGAATTTCCCTCAGAACGACGTACACGCTTATTGGCGCTGGCGCAGTGTTTCCAGAACATACAGGTGCTCGGTTGTTCGTACCCCGCCCGCGTCATGGAGGAGGTCGCTCGCCTGTCCGTAGGTCTCGTCGAAGCCAAATCGAAGTCCAGGCGTTTGCCGTTTGCCAAGATTAACTTCGTGAAGTCTGCGTCTCCGGGTGGAGGAACGATGTTGGCTTTGGACGTTGAAGAAGACGATGATGATGATGGCGATGAAATCACCGCGCAAACTTTAAACAAAACTGATCAGGTGGATGGGCCTAGCCGGAGATTCTATACGGCTGTGCAGATGGGCAAGCAGAGTCAAGCGTTTCGGAAAAGTTTGGCCGACAGCGACGAGGACGACGACTACGAATCGCCTAGACTGGGATTCGGCGCGACAGCCGCCAATTTGTCAGACAGTGATAGTTGGACCATGGCCGATTTCGATGGCACTAGTCACACGGCGGCAGCGCCGAGCACTAGCAAGTTTATCTTTGGCAGCACAGACTGCCGGTCAGCTAAACGGTTAGGATTCGTTAGTTCAACGCGGCCGTCTACTGACGGCGAGTTCCAGTTCGGGGTTCCATTCGAACGCGGGATCGGCGCGAAGGCTGAGGGAGATTTCGTGTTTGGACTGAAAGATTTGCCGATGGAGGATAGCGACCGCAAATCGTCCGCTCCCGGGGCATTCAAGTTTGGCGCGGAGGGCAAGGACTACGCGGCAAAGCTGGGTTTCGTGAAGTCCGGCACGGCAGCCGAGCGTCGGAAGTCGGATGATTTGAATCGGCATATGCAGTCCACGTCGTTGCAGGAAGGCCCCACTCTGAAGAATCCTAGGTGGGAGGGCAGCATCGTCACAGGATTTGATTCGGAGCTGCAACTGCTCAATGATCTGAAAATGCAGCTGAGACAGGTTCGACCTCCCCTCCAGCAGGCTCGGGTTGAGTTTGCCATGCTGCAGGTATGCATGGCCGTTACTGCTTCTGGGGCGAAGCTCGAAGTCATTAATTGCCAGCCGACGATATTAAAGCTCTACGGAATCCATATTGCCAACGGTGTGGACGAACCAAGCGCATACGAAAACTTCATCCAAAAAGTCTTCGATAGCCGGCCATGGAACATCGTGCTGAGGGATGAGCGCCCGACACTCGAACCTGGTGGTCCAATGGCGTCCTTTGTCGAAGCACCACCCCTGAGTGAGGTATTATCCAAGCACAGTCGAAACGAGGCCAGCACCTCCCAGTACAGAGCGGGGCCTCCACCAGAAAACAACCGCCAGGTGAACAGCCAGATTATCAGAAACCTGATTGAGGTGCGTAATACGATCTGGACGCCAAACTTCAAGAGTAAGGCGGCTATGTTCGGGGGTCCCACCGCCAACGTGCAGTCGGCACTCAACATGGCCTTCCAGCTGGCGAAACTCAAGCCGATTCACGACGCCGTCGTGCCCGGAACCTTCCTCAAACCCGAGTTCACCAATGCCCGGCAGATCGTTACGTGTCTGCTGACGTTCCACGGCGTCGTGCTGGTGGCAGCCGATAGCAGATCGAAGAACGAGGCAAAACTGGCCGCAACGAAAAAGCTCTATGAGGTTCTTGAGAGCCAGGTGAAGTTCGAAATCATCGAGAAGAACGGACGAAGCTGGCTGAACACGTTCGGCAGCTCTCAGCAGGATCGGCGCGCCCAGATGCTCCCCGAGAAGCATGTGCCGATTCAGGCGTCCACGCGCGCCGAGTATAGGGACCTGTTTCTCGTGCGGCCTACCAAGCCTGTCGATTTGCAGGCCCTCATCACGATTTTCGCCTCGGCTAACGGATTAGCGCTGAATTTCGTGACCGACGCCATGATCAAGAATGGCGCGACCGTACAGATCTGTCGGCTAGACCTGCCCACCGAGCCCCCGCTCGTGTTCGAAGGCGTTGGCGAGACGAAGCAAATTGCCAGAAGAACGTGTATTCGTGCCACCCTCGAAAGTCTGGTTCGGAACTGCTTCACAATCGACATTAAACAGTCCATCGTAGACGGCGCCCAGGAATTCAGCAAAGAGGCAATGCCGCTCGGCCTGGAGAGTGAAACCGTGCAGAATGGCTTGGGTCGCCAGCTCGCCGAGGATAATGTGGGCTATCGTCTGCTGAAAAACATGGGCTGGCGAGGTGGCGGCCTAGGACAGGGCACTGGCCTTGTAGAGCCTGTCATGTTGAAGGACAACACTGGAGGCCGGGGGCTGGGCTATGAGGGGACGAGCAGCGTGAGCAAGCGGTTCAAGAGCCACGTAGCCTCAACGCTGCGGGTGTTTTTGCGTGAGACCGACGTCTTCGACGAATTGAAGTTTAGTCCGTCGTTTAGCAATGTCGAACGCAAGGAGATTCACACCATCGCCCGTCGACTCGGTGAGGTGATCTCTTCACTTGTTTCGTGTACATTTTTGTCTAAGAAAAATGGAATCGCTATTTACCAGACGTTGTTGTGGAGTTTACTGTCCGTATTTCGCAAAGGCGTAGACGCTTCATAAAAAAGCTTCTTTGATAAACAGGCTAGGGCGTCAAGTGGCGCTGAAGGGCTAGTTTTTAATTAGACGCGCACACTCGTAATCGAAGTACCCACAAGAGAACGTAACAAAGTGCCGCCATGTTATAACCTTTCGACTATTTCCCATTTCAGGTCTGAAAAGCAAAAGCCAGAATCGTCCCGAAGGGCGCGTACTCTGCGTGTCTCACAACATCGATTGGCGTATGATACTTAACCGTCTCAAGACGACGGGCCCTTCCGGAAAATACGGTCTGCTACCTCCAAACTCTTGGACGCCGCCCGAGTCTTGAGTTCGCCCTTTTCCAATATTTACAGCGCACCGCACCTACTGTTGATCACTGATGTTTAGAAGGAGCTCGTTCTGGATTTTTTGGCCTCCGCCCTAATTTACTACCAGTTCACGCTCGGCCACGAACCGTGGCATGTAGGCAGGGCCATGTCGAATCACTCGATTCGGCACCAGTAGATCACCAGCAAACGTCAGTTTGACGCATTTTGTCGGAATTTTTCGAAAAGTAACTGCTCTTCCCTCAGGCCCGGTGCAGCCAAACGATGTACACATTTTCAGCCAACGAGTCCGACAATATTTTACTGGCAGTCGACTGTACTGTTAAAGCGTCCAATATCATGCAAGCCTCGGCTAAGTGGTGCTTACAAGAAGGACCGTTGTTGCTAGGAACTACGGACATCATTTCCTGGACGATCCGTGACCTCAGAAAAACGGTCCCGAGGAGAGACAAGCTGTTGCAGACCAGTGGCGGCCGTGTTGTTTGTACAGAGGTTGTCCCATAGGTGTGACGCGGTGTGCAGAAGTTGCAATACATTATGTACATATCATGCACGTAATGTGCATACTCGCAGTAAGGAGAACATTATCGCGTAGCTCATGATGGCAGTGCAAGATCTCGCGGTGGAACCTCTGTGTCCCATTGGGTCGCACACCAACTGCATCCTGTTCATCCGCAAGTGTAGCAGGCCACCGCAATGCGCACCTGTCTTACGCTCGGCCCATAGTCGAATGCGGCCAACCTCAGCCGTCCATTTGCTTGCAGTAACGCCTCGATCTTCGACGGTCTACCGAATTATGTCCAGGTCTTGGCAACTGGCGTTCTGTCCGCTATGGAGAGAGCGGGCAAACTTGACTACGAACAGCGAACTATTTTCGGTCTTTATTTCTCGTGTACATAACCGAAGTTTACGAAGTAGACTTACGTTTCTAGGAGCAGAATTGTGCGTCGACATAAACATGCTGTAGCCCTGTTAAAAATGCGGCACAAGGGCGTGTGTTAATTCAAATGTGTGAACTTTCTGTTGAGTTGGTAGCGGGATAGGAACGGGCTTACAATCTGAATTGTTCATACCAATCGTTAGGTGTAAGCGATATCCTACGGTGAGAATGTGTGATACGTTTAAGGGAATGTCCTTGAAAATAAATTCAAACAAAGACCAAACCGAAGTTCTCATAATTAGTTTATGAATTTTTGCATCGGGCGGAGGGCAATTCGGTTGTAATTGCATTGTCTCCTAAACGTGATTGGCTCTCCCGCACACCTTCCAGCTCTCTCCGCGTCTCACCCTGCAAGCCCTCTCGGGTAGGAAAACGCTTCGTTGTCTGCTAGAACAAAATATGGTTTCGCGCAAGCATATCGTTCCGCACGTCTATTGAGAACTGTGTAAGTCGCGCAGTTTTATTGCGACGAGTGCATTCTACAGTTCTATCCATTGCCCTTGAGACCTATTAGCCATATTTTGTTTTCGGCGTAGATGTTGGTTCATGTGTCTGAAGGCCACCCAGACACCGAATTCGACTTCCTCATTTCGCCAGAGGAAGTCCTTATCAGCCTTCTTAGCAGTTGGTTGTAATACTCCCATACGACATAACATGCCTTACTTTTAGCAAGATATGGCTATATTGTAAAAGATCATTGTGAAGCCATTTTATATTATCATATTTGGATTGATTTTTTGAGACGAACTTTTTCTTTTTCAAGGTGCAAGAGCAAACTAGACAGATATATTTCGGAGTCGGACTCTAACTTACACTGGTAATCCAAACTGAACAGTAAAATACCAGAACACGAGGGCTCTGAAAGCTTCACCAATTCAACTGTAGTGTAGAAGTCAGCCATCACAGGTGTCTTAGATTGGGCCTTGAATCGTAACTCTATTTGCTACTCCTCTATCGGTCCAGCCATTCCCACGATGTGCCACCCTGCGGAAAATCTTCAACATATTATGGAAACGCTTATGATATATGTACCGTCTTTTCTACAAACACCGTTCGATCACAGGAACAACAAGCTTTACCGCTTGCCACAAATTTATTTGTCATTATTCTACATCACACAAGCACATGCAAATACATCTCCAGACATTCATCTTCGCACTTAGAAGAGCTAACACGCAACGAAAAAAAACCTTGAGCAGTGAAGCGACACCCATGATGTCGCCAAAATGTTCTCGAGCATATATCCTATTTAGGCTCAACGTTAAATGCTTCATTTGGTCAAATGCATCGTTTAACGATATACAAATGTATGCCATTTATTTCGACCAATCTCTGAATCGCCAGACTCGCCAGAGCGTCCGTTAGTAATACTCGAATGACGTGCGGCTTTTCGTCGCTAGCCCGAGAAATCCTGGTCGACGCCAGGTTTGAGTTACCACTAATACAAAGTAACGATTGCACTCGTCTGCCCCCATTCAGGCGATATACAAAAAGCACCGTGGTACATCCGTCCTAGATCATTTAACCCCTGCGGGGTTGTCTACAGAGAGTTGACATCATAACTGTAAACGCACCTCTAACCACACCGTCACAAAGCAAATTATTGATCAGCGACGACAAAAACTGAGTGCATGGAAAACGCGATCGACGTGCTTCGGAAAACGACAGATACCTAAGGTCGGGTCTCCGGACGACGCAGTCGCTGAACGCATATTTGCGAGATGGCATCCATCTCATGTGATTGGGTCGCATGAGGTAAGCGTTCTCTGGTGCGGACTCGGAATGAAACAACGTATATAGGTCATCGTTAGCTTGAGCAGTGTCATCACCCAGCCACTCGACAGTTCCCTGGCTGACACCTCATATTGCTTCACCGCGGTGGAGTTGTTAAACACTTTGTCACTTCCTGAGCAGTCCGACGTTGACGACATTCCCATAGGCGGCAAGGGCCCACTTCGGATACGCGTTCCGAACTTCCACATCCGCCTGTATTCGCTCTGCACGAACCTACGAACGCACCACCACCGCCACTACCATGACCGCCGTGCTCAGGCCTGACTCTACTTGGCATTGCGTAACTCAATGCTTCGCTTCGTCGCTGCTTCGACAGCTGCCATGAAACCCGCGCGTACTCCAGCCTTCTCCATCGCATATACGCCCGCTATAGTCGTGCCTCCCGGAGAGCAGACTGCGTCCTTCAACTCGGCCGGATGCTTTCCTGTCCTGGCGACCATGGCTGCCGCCCCCTCGACGGTGTACGCCGCCAGCTCCGTGGCGAGATCGCGTGGCAGGCCCATTGCCACCGCTCCATCCGACAACGCTTCGATGATTAGGTAGATGAACGCCGGTCCGCTTCCGGCCAGCGCGCATATCGCGTCCAGCTGCGGCTCGGGCACCGTATGCACCGACAGACAGCTCGGCCTGAGCAGCTCAATGGCCATCTGCGTGTCCTGGACGGGAACGCCAGTACCCGGAGAAAGACAGCAGACGCCCTTGGCCACCTGCATCGGTGTGTTAGGCACGCAACGGATTACCCTAACTCCCTGTCCAAGCAGACGGTACAGGCGCTCGAGCGGGATTCCGGCCATCACGCTGATGACCAACTGGCTGGGACGGCCCCACGTCACCTGCATAAGGGCGTTGGTGGAAAACGAACACACGCGCACGATGTTAGCGAATTCCGGTTAAGGCTCTGCAGGGCGTTCTGGGGGTATGCGCGAGCTCCATCCGGTCGGCACCGTTAGATCCGTGGTAGAGTGTCCCCTAGAAAAATATTTGAGACACATCTCAGGCAAAATACCACCCCTCGCCCGGGTTCGGACATTCGAATTCAGTACGATCGCGAAATTAAATGACAGTTGAACTGTCACCAAAATTGGTGAATGCTCTGTCCGAAGATGTATCAATTACGTCTGAGATGAGAAGACTTTCGGAAGAAAACTGACTAAGCAGACCATTTTCAATATCCTGTGCTCAATGACAAAAACGATTATTTTAGAATGCCACGAAGAGCGCATTGCGGTTGCTCAGTCACTGCTTGGGTCATACCTAATGGCGGTTCAAGCAAAAGCAGTTTTGAGTCTTCTCATCTTCGTGGTGCCAATTTGTTTTTTTTTCGCCGACTTGCACGACAATGTCTCTGTGCTGCTTAGCCCATTTTTTGAAGTCTATGAACCTAAATATTGTACTTAAGGTTGTAGTTATGCAAACATAATGCACGAAAGTCGTCAACAAAGGAGAACTTCAGTTAATTAAGGATTGAAAAGGTCGTCATGCTTGTAGTTAGTTCGCAGCTCCAACAGTACAAATAAGATAGATCGGTGAGACTACGTCTTTTCTACTAGCCCCTATATATGCCAAACAAAGCATCCCGATGTAGTCTCCCTGCGTCAGCAGCACACTTGTTCATGTCCCATATTGACAGAACGCAAGCGATGCGAATATATTTCAAGTCATTGGCAAATAAACAAATGAAAAGAACCAACGAAGCCAAACACCTACAACTGTTCCGTCTCCGTCAGTCCGCTTACCTCGCGGAGGGCGATTTCACACTGTTTCGGTTTGATACACAGGAAGACGACATTACAGCTTGAGGTGACGGTGTTATTGTCATGCGTTGTGCGGCAACCCAACTGTTCAAAAAAGGCCAGGTTTCGGTCGGTTGGAGCCGAGACAAGGATATGCTGGGCAGGGTAGGAGGTCAGCAGGCCCTTGGCAATGGCCTGAGCCATGTTGCCCGCACCGATGAACCCAATATCCATATTGAGCCTTAGAGAAAAACTCTTGTAGAAGTTCGACAACAGCTGAAGTTAAGATTTGTGGTGGAAAGATGGTGACATAACTGTGTGTTGGGGTTCGAGGGGCTTTCGAAAAACGCGTGTTCGATCCTTTAACACTAGAGCACCATAAAATAGCGCTTGGTTTACGTGGACGTCACGTGATACTTTCTGGCGACGAGTTAGTCAGAAGTTGTTCTTAAACACCTCTTGTCGAAGACTTAGTATATTCTGTATTTTTCTTTCGATTCCATATCCTACACTGACATCAAAACGTGTCTCAATAAATTAAGACCCTTTTAACCACTGAACGTATCACACGTCACTTTTCACCACTTTACTTGCATATAGCACTGGTCATCAACAAGGCACCTGGTGGAATCACCGCTCGCCTGCGGATTTAAATATCTTTAAAATCAACAAATCAGCCTAGTCATGTTACGTGCATTGTGCTACGTTTTACACTAGTAGATGTATTTTATCTCTACTTTGTTTATTTCCTCTACAACTTCTATTTTTTTTTAAACAAGAACTCTACTCGTGTAAAATTTCAGTGTTTCATAATTATGTTTCATGGGAGGCGAACACAGATTAACTCACCTATTCACGCAAAAAACACGTTTTATATTAAACTCACCGTACCTAACAATCCTCGTCAACGGCCAATGAAATTTCTATGGAAAGGTGTTCGAACTGCTGAAATTTCCGTTATTGCAAACACACAAATTTCTACTCTCATTTCTACAAACCTATCGAGGAATTCCGGTAGCAAAACGAAAGAGGAGTTCGACCACACCATAGCGGTCTGTCATATGCATAGAAGGTTAGCATGCCATGCACGGATATTCCGAACCAAGCTCACCCTAAAACAGTAAGAAACTTCATTCTACCCTATGAAGAATGTACGGCGACAACCTAGTACGGCGATTCACATGACTGATGGAAGGTTAATCGAGTCACTAGACGATATAAAGTATTTGACTCCTAGCGAAGCTTCTATGCGCGTTTCGGGTCTCAAACCGTATCATTCTGATCGCGGATATGTGGTCAACGGGACTGTTAGTTGGTAACCACGTTTCTTTGCACAACGCACTGATTTTTGATAGCCGGAGACACGCTTGGAATATTTCCAGTTCGTATTATTTGATCTACGGCCTGTCGAGAAACAAAGCCAAGCACACTTGGGTGTGTACCCTTCTTATAACGGGCATATACAAGAGGTGAACTTGCCTTGTTAAGTGGCCTTGTACAAAATGAAACTTTTTGACTAGAATTAGAAAACCATGCTCCAATTGGCCATAACCTACCTCTAGAAAAGCTTCGTTGTTTGTGCGTTAATTCGAGGTTGAATTCGTTACATTGCCGCTTAGATCGAAAAACCGAGGAAAGGCTAACCAATGAAAGAAATTCGTTTATATCGTAAGAGTTTAAAACTAGGTTTGCGAAAAGTCGCACACAAATCGGCTATTTCTTCATTACTTTGAGCTGTGCTACGCAAGGGTTTCAACCCCCCACCC
>MNPL01019905.1:1194-63790 GCA_002081605.1 Tropilaelaps mercedesae
GACAGGTGCATGCGAATTTCACGTCACTTTCACCATGAGCTAGGCAAACGTGAGAACAAGAACACTCATGTGGCTTTATCGGCGGCAGGCCCAAGGGCAGCGCGAACATGGCCAGCAAATGTGAACGTCGCGTGACAACAGTAGAGCGTTTCTTGCCCGTCCTCTTATCATACACAGAAATCTCTTGCGCTTGACGAGACAACACAATCAGGTCTTCGTCATAGACAGCAAGGGCAGCTGCATCAATAGTAGGTATGACAACCCTGTAATGAGATCCGTCAAGCGAGACACTCTCGACTATTTTATTAGAGAGGTCCGACCAAAATACAAGGTTTTCTATTGTATCCACTACCAAGTCTGACGGCATCCTCAGCGTTTCGCTGACGTGAAATATTGACTTCAAATTCGTCCCATCAAATGAGCAGCTCATTATGTGTGTGCCAAGGTGGTTTTGGTTGACAAAAACCAGTAAAGACTTCATTGGGTGGACTGCAGGAAGCCGGGGCTTCTCGAGTTCCACGATAACACCGGCTTGCTTGAATTCACCTTGCGGTAGCAGCCGCGCCACGTTGATCGTATTTTGAGCCGTACACACCCAGAAGAGCTGACCAGACAATGCATCCATGGCGAAATTTTCGAGTCGTGATTCGTTTCTAGTGGGCCTGAATGCTAGACCAAAGTCTGTGCCATCATCTTTTGCACGGTATATTTGTTCTTGCTTTGTGTCGAGCCAAAAGATGTGACCCGAATAAGGGTCTAGATGAAGAGCACGGGCGTTTCGAGCTGGGATCGGCAGAAGAATGTCCGGACTATCTCCTTCAACTAATGTTCGGCTTATAGACCCTTTTTGCGCAAACAGAAGAACGTTTGGTGGAAGCACGCATGATCCTTCATGTGGCCCGGAGTGTGCTAGGGTGTAGTGTGTAGGACATGAGCAGTAATAGGCCTTATTATTTGTCGGTGCAGCCAAACACAGCGCTCGGCAGTCACCGTTCGACAAGGCACAGTGGTTCCATCCGAGCTGTGAAGATCGATGCATAATCTTTAGATCGGCGATTTGGTCCTGAGACGACCAAACCTCAATGGCTCGGTCTGGACGACTTATTGGCGCGGACCACACTTTTCGTTCATCCGAAAGTAAAATTGTACCACCATGCACTGCTAAACGGTTGGCTTTGAATGCAATGCTCCACGGAACGGCTCTTCGAGATTTGCCATTTAACTCGACGCTTTCAATGCTTTCGCCATCGGTCCAATAAATTTTCTTATCTACTGGATCAAGACTGAGCGATTTCGCCACTGATTTTGTGTCGACGAGCTTCGACCTCTTAGATCCATCCAAACGACATTTCTCAATGCGAGGAGGTTCATTAAAGCTATCCACCCAATACAACTGCTTTCCCAACGGATCCACCACTAATGCCGATGGTTCAAGGTCCCTCCACAGCAAAACCTGCATACACAAATGCCACAGTAAAGAAAGAAATAAAAAATCAATTACTGCAATTAATATACGAGGAGCAAAAGTAATATGCTAGCTATGTGTCATCTTTTTCAAAACAAAAGACCTGTAAAGATACCAAATGACGTATTTATAATTACAAGGAATACGCGATCAATTACATATTAAATATTGCATTTATATAAACAAAAGATGCTGCAATTGTGTTCGGCTTACCTTACGATGCGCCCCATTTAGCCTGCTTATCTCAATTCTATCAAGATCTGAGTCGGTCCAGTAAAGGTTTCCTGTAAGCCAGTCAACGGCCAGGCCAACAACTCTTTCAAGGCCGCTTTTAATCACTGCCTCAACACGACTCGGCCTGTCCTGAACATCTGGCGGATGAAGGTAGGTGCGGCAAATCGTTTTCTGTATTGTATCAACAAAGAATACGCTACTATCTGCCCAATGATAGTCTACAGCTCCAACAGATTCAACTGGAAGACAAAAAGGTAAAACGCAAGGAACGTTCTTATATATATATATATATAATGAGAGCATAACACTTGTGAACTAATATCTATGGAAATAAACTATAGCTTACCATGAATAATCCGGTCAGAGCTCTCCTCGTGAATACTGTTATTGGGCATCATTGTCGCTTGGGTAAGTATTCCATCTAACGATGCTACAAGTAGAACGGGCCGATCAACGATGCAGTTCTTTCCATTTCCCGCCGGCGTCATGTTGTCGGGACACGCACACACTTTACCTTCAGGTGTATTCAGACAAAGATGAGAGCATCCACCTCCCTCTCGACAAGGGTTGCTTTCAAAGCCAATTCGGCTACGTTCACTATTCATCACATCTGCTTCGCTGCGAACTCCACCGGCCCAAAGCATCATCATATCATTGATGTTAGACCCGACGATTTCGCGCTTGCCGCTGGCGATATGAAAGCGCTCAAGGACGCCTTGTTTCCACTCGCTCCAGTACAGGTAACCACGGTGCAGGGTTAAACCAAACATGTGTGGAACATCCTTTTGCAAAACCTTTCTCATCGACCCGTCTAGATTGGCCTCTTCCACACGGTGGTGTCGAGCGTCACCCCAATACATCTTGCCATTTTCACAATCTAGTGTTAGCCCATTGGGCCACTGGACGTCAGTGCTGATCAAGGTCTCGCGACGGCTTCCATTAAGGTAACTTCGCTCCACCATGCCAATACCCCAGTCAGTCCAGTACAGTCTTCCGCCACGCGAGTCAACGGCAACGGCACGAGGCTTTTGCAATCCCTCAGAAATAATGGTCTTTCGATATTTGCCGCTCAATAGCGCTACTTGAATGCGGCGTGCCTCTGCATCAACGAAATATATATTCCTGGACACAGCGTCGAGGGCAATACCATCTGGTAGGAAGAGATCTCTGTTGATAACGCTGTACTGCTGTGTTCCGTTGAGTTTAGCTCGGTTAATGCTCTTTGTTTGGTCATCGGCCCAGTACAAGAAACCTTCTTCACGATCGAAATCGACCGAGACGGCATGTTTTACACCAACGAGCGGAATCATCTGGAAACGATTTGAAAAAGTCCGAATAATTAGCACCAAGTGCACAACTACTTCCAAATAGGTGCCTAAAACTGGCCTAATTTTCTAAATGGTGTATCAAAAGTTCTCAGATGCATTAAAAACCTAATTACATACGCGGAATTAAATGGACTAAATTATGGGCTAATTATGGACTAAAAATGCAATAATTAGCAGCAGATATGCAGCAGCAAAATACAACGTCTGCTATGCTTTACTGAATGAATTTTCATACCTATTATCGATTTAAATCCACCTTTTTAGCCGCATCATCGAAAAACAGATAGCACTTAGGCTACTATAAAAAGTTAAATTTTAAACCCTTAGTTATACGACTCGTAAATACTGTCATATTTCGTCATACGACTAATGTATTAATTGATAACAATATTTATTTAAATAAAATAAATAATAAGGCTTTGCCTCATTACTCGAAATTATGAATACTTTAATTTACAGTTTGCATTGCAATAACTAGATGCAATATGACAAGACTACACAAATAATATCAAAAATGTTCGAAGAACTAACATCAGGCATCACAACAAGCTACTTGAGAGGATTCACTGGTTTACAATCGAATCTGATCGCCACCCTGGTTTACACAGAACGGTGAGCTTCATACACAGTATGTTGAGAGTCTAGTACGGACCGTAACCCTTAAGATTGA
This sequence comes from Tropilaelaps mercedesae, assembly GCA_002081605.1. Lineage (NCBI taxonomy): Eukaryota > Metazoa > Arthropoda > Arachnida > Mesostigmata > Laelapidae > Tropilaelaps > Tropilaelaps mercedesae. The sequence goes on from MNPL01019905.1 coordinate 4,892, forward strand.
ACAAAACTTGTAAATTGTACGTGCCACTCGGGTGTGATCCGGCGTGTCGAGTGATATGGCCTGGATGTCAAGTTTGCGCGCAACGAATAGCATGTTTCCAGCTCCATCCTCACAGTTTCGATTGTCACCGCGAATGCGAACACCAGTTGGGCAGGCACACGTAAAGCCACTTGGATTGCTTGAAGATAAAAGGCAGAGATGCGAACAGCCCCCTATTTGTAGGAACACAATATAAAAAAAAGATAAAACAAAACTATTTAGTTGTTGCTGGAAAAGAACCTCTGGTTCTATAGACCTGCAACTTGCTACCAACTTGTACACTGGCTCTTTGTACACTGCACATATTCAGCTTTCGGTCAAAAATATCTCAGAAATGTGTCTATTGTTTACCGTTATTTTTATTGCATTCTGAGGTCACGTTCAGTGGTTGTTGGCTGGAGGCGTAGAATTTAATGTCCAGTACACTTAGATGAAGATCCGGCCAAGCTTTCCGGATCTTGCTTTGTCCTGTATTGGCAAAACAAGAAATAAATCCACTAGATTATTTAAATTTGACTCAAATGCACCTGTATTAGAAAGTCAGGGGTAGGTAACAGTAATAAACAGTACATAAATGGATAGTATGAATATATATACATACATAACGGTTTTTTTAGAGAAAAGTGTCGACATACTAAAAACAATCAGTCCCAATAACTCTATAACTAATAACTAATAATCAACCAAATAACTAATAATCAAGACTAGTATTTACCACCATTTAGTATCGAAATGACGGCTGTCTTGGTTTAGCGCCGATTTGTATTTTTAAAGACCTAATCATTATATTTTCTGTCTAATATGCAAACTTAACGTAGCTAAAAGCAAATTATAAATAGATACCTGATATAACTGTATTATCTCTTTAGGAATAAAAATTAATGGGAAATAAATTGAAAGTCAAAGAACGCAAATAAAGCATTTATATACGAAACGTGCAGGAAAACAATAATTCAATCTAAATAAGTGAACAAAAACGGCAGTGTTGATTTGCACATCCCCTGTCAGTAAAAGTTAGTTAATAAGCATTTGCCTTATATACTAAGGTTCAAATTTAAGCTACGTCGCATCTCTCTGTACCTCTTGTGAATTGTTTTAGTGAAACCGATACTTTGCGCATACCTGATTTGAATGTAGTGAATATTGAGTTATTTTGCCAATCCGTCCAGTATACATTCGACCCCATAACCACAATTGCGTACGGGTGGCCTTCGTACTTCTGGATGATTCGCCGGTCCTTTCCGTCGAAATTCATTGAGAAGACCTGAGATACTTTAGCGTCGCTGTAATACACGCGCGATTCCTCAAGGTCGATGGTAATACCGTTGGGCCAACCTAAATCGGTCGTGTACACTATAACTTTCCGCGTTTCCGGGTCTCCATCCATTGAAGCTCGCTCTATTTTGGCCTTTTCGCCCCAGTCGGTCCAAAACATTAGGCCACGATTTGGCACAACAGCGATCGACCTCGGCAGTTCGACGTTCTTCCTGTGGAGATGAAGCAAGATACCGAAAATTAAAATAGAGGCATTACTGAAAATATACCAGTAAGGTTTACATCACAAACAACAAAGCAATCAAAAATAACTTGGTTAAAATGCAACGATACTTAGTTCACTCAGTACCTTAACGGTAAACTTTTAGCTATTAATGGTATTCTTAATCTAAAGACTCATTCACAAATAGCTATCAGTTACTTACCAAAAGAGCACCTTTCGGTGTTTTCCATCGAGTTCCGCTACCTCGATGCGACGAAGCTTCGAGTCGGTCCAGTAAATTTTTAATGTAAGCCAGTCGCAGGCTAACCCGTCGACCTGAAAACAGTAGCGAATCGATTATTGTCAATATATGTGACAGATTACAATACATAATCTTTTTTGTAAATATCACCGCAAGCTATACCCACTGATTATCGATAGAAAATGATATCAGATAAGTGACAAAACTGCCGAAGAAAGTAACTATGATATAAAAAATATATACAAATATAAAATATGGTAGATACACGCATATATTTTAATTAAAATTCGTATACATTTGTCCCTTTATAATTATTTAAAATTTAGACTGGCTAATGAGACAATCAAGCTTTTTGATTCCATCACGGCGAGTATATGTCAACTGGATGTACTTGGAAGCTATAACATCAAATCTTATTATGCTGGGAACTGTCCTCAGCCTGTTTGGATTCATATTCGGTCTGGTTCTTTGACAAGATGTAAACCATTACACAGGCCGACTTGTAGGTTTTTGGCTAGAGTGGAAAGCGATACGGATAATAAATACCAAATGTCTGCTTCAACAGCCTAAAAGGATTTGCTACCAGGCAAGAGACAAAGAAGCGCTGTCTACTATAAATTATATTAAAATACTTTAACATATTAAAAGGTTAAGCGCTTTTAAATACTCCTAAAATAATAAGTTAATCTATAATGACGGTTTTGCTCAGAATGATTAATTTTCCGCTCTATATTACTATGCGACATCTGGCGTAGGATATAAAGATCAAGGGATTCAAATGACGAATGAATTACAGCTAAAGTGCTCTTTTTAGTTATTTAGTTCAGTAACCGGCTTGTACGCCTTGTTACCTGGCCAAGACTGCTAATGACAATTTGATGACCGTGCGGCTGAGTGGGGGTGTTGTGCGGTGCTGCGTGCAAAGGAGAGCTGCCGATTCCAGGGGGTACTTGTGCACGCATAATTCTACGATTTTCTACATCTGTCCAAAACACAGTACCTGAAAGTAAAATTTTAACCCGATTCAAAACTTGATTTTGGATTTTGAAAGTTTGCTCAAACGAGATAACAATAAAAGTAAGTGTGCATTAGACCTCAATAGGTAGTGTCGATGTTGCGACTGTTGGTACGTTTTTTTGATAGGTTTGATTGTTGTTTTTAAAAATGTATCTTTCAAAACAACAAGACACTTAACATACAATTTCGGAAGTGTAATATATATATACATATATATATATATGATTCACTTTTTAATGCAGGTTGTTATTTTAAAAAAGGGTTTTCGCGCTGATATATACTTAGAAACTTTGTAACAATATAAACTGTGTCGTAATAGCTACATATTGACCCTTGTTAATACGTCTATTACATATAAACCAATGTAGTTTTTCCACACACATTATATATACTTAGATGCAGGCAGCTCGCATCGGTACACGATTGATCGTTGTAGTAATTGCCCGCAAGATTGCCAAACACATGTTGCGGACTTTTAAAGTGTAGCCCAAGCAAATCTTCCCTCTGCTCTCCTAGCCTAAGATCGATCTTACAATTGAAACAAAATTCCGGGACATTCAGCGAAAAGTTTCACTTAGAATGCCTAGAAAAAATGCCGCCGGCGTTCAATAAAATAGGGTGTACATGTTTATATTTTATGTACAAAAACACAAAATTGTGTAATACTGAAACTACCAATACTTAGTTAATTTACCCATTTCTGTAAAATATCAAGACAGTTTTTTGGAGCTTTGTATATAACTCTTTCAAAAGGCTACTAAAATACCAAGGGATACAGAAATTGTAGTCTGTAGTAGAAGCAACGTTTAGCAATTCTCCTCTACTGTAACAATAGGTTCCATAAGATCGAAAAGAAGAATAGTTCAGACTGAAAGTTATTACTTATTTGTATCTAAGCAGCATTAAAAAATATAGTTCGGCTGACGACATTTTTTAGCTTTTATGAAAGTTTACAAAGGTATTCTCCTCCAATTTTCGATGGACATAAACAAAATTGTGACAGGCGCGTAGAACTACGAGGTTAAAACTTTCACTTTATAGAAAAGAAGTCCGCTCTATGGTGTGACCTGTTCGTGGCCTAATGGATGTAACCCATCTGGATTAGGCTAATAACCATTTTTTTTAAAAAACCACTCGTTTGTTTTTTAGAGGATTCTGAGGCATAATTTCACGCCACTATGAAAACGCTAAAGGCGGAGTTGACTTCATGGATGAAATCTAGAGCTTTATTGTGAACCAAAATTTATATTATTTGTAATGCTATAATGCCGATATACTTAGTCTCAGACTAAAAAATAAAGATCCACCATGTTTCAAATTTCTCAGTAAGGAATTACCACACACTATCTTTACTTTTTCGTCATGTTACGGGACGAGTATTCTATGCACCAGGCTGATGTTATACGTTCGAAGACGCGCTAGTGGTCCTATTTGTACACCTTGGTTGAAGTTATCATAAAGGTTGTGTAAAAATATATTTAAAATGACCACATCCATGAACCCAAGGAAGAAAGCCGCTAAACATATCATTCTGCACCTCATCAACAAGGTTTATCTACAGATTAAGGAGACTAGGCATTCTGCTTGTTTTATGGACCAAAGAATCCTGCAACTCAAATTAACTACATTCTATGAGCATCACATGCGACTAACCAAACCTAGTTTGTTCACTCACTTCTATGAGACAATTATGTCTGAATGACGAAAACAAACAATACGAGAAGAACAACTAATATACAATGACTACCACATTGCAGCCTTGACTGGGTTGTTTACATCCCATTTATAAAAGCAAAAATTTTCGCACTTAGTTTTTCAGTTTGAGTCGGGCATTCATATCACGAAGATAGGTATGCGCACCCACAAACCCCGACAAACTGTTCAACTCAGTCGACTAACCAGTGACGCTCATATATCCGGTATCCTACTTGCGTACATATGGTTTAGTAAATAGATGAACAGCCAGCTTTGACTAAATGCCACTGCTTGCAGTATTTAGTAATCACGATAATGATCGGTAAAGCAGTGAACTTATTATACGATTAAGGACAACCCGACGTCGTTTTCAATATCTGGGCAGATGTAGCGCAAACTACCTCAACTATGCGTCTTATAATGTTAAAGTGCTACCATTGGGCTTGACAATATTGTACCGCAGAGCTGTCGGCGACCTTCAGCACACGAGCAAACTTGATGAGACAAAACAGCATACATCTACTTGCTAAAGCAGACTTACTGAAAAATTAATGATAACAATGCAACCAGAGAGAGCTACTTAGAGCAATTCATCGTTCAATCGATCAACGGGGTTATGAGTTAAGGAAAACGAAAGAGGTCGAGATGACTAAAGACAGTCAAAATGTTAGGCCACTACGATAAATTCACCCATTCACATTCAGAGGGAGAGATAGAGAAAGAGCCACAGCATACAAACAAGGAATATTAAGGAACAGGTTATGCAGAATAAATAAAATTTTTTTTAACATCACCGCTGTCGTTTGGCAGCTATAGTTACTGGAAGCTTTCCTCCCCTAAAATATCGTTCATCATCTTCCACACAAAAACTAAATTGATGAAAATTGCAATTCTCATTTTCCGTAGTTGTGGAGATCACGACGGAATTTCACAAACTTTTACTAAATACCTTCCATTCATTTTAAGTATTGTAATTTGCCTCATTTTAAACGAAAACTAGGAATATGCTAATTGTTTGTCCTAGACAATCAAAAGCAAGTGGCGGTGACTTTGGTTTGAAAACATAGGCGCAATATTGGCTGAAACACTTCCATAGGACCATAATGGGTAACATGTAAGATAATAATAAATAAAAAGGAAAACAAAAGATCTAGTAAGGATGTATGACATGAGCGAAATAAAGATCTACCATGCGAAGCTACTAAATAATGATTCATTCATGAAAGACGAAGACGAAAGACGAATAAGACTATTGACGTAATAACATAGATCGAACGCTACGGCAAGATGGAGCTTTCTAAAACCTACTGTACTGGAAAAAAGTTGATCGACGTACGAATCACATGTTCGTGGATTCTCATGGATTCACAATCACATTCTCATGGAAGTTACACCGTCATACAGGTTGTGGAAGATTTGGCGAACGTCACAAGCGGGCGAGATTTGGAAAAGATATCTATATTTTAGATAAATCTATATTTTAAAAGAAAGGTTTAGCTATCCGTTTATTTTAGGTCTTGTATAAAAGTGTTATCGTTTGCCATAAAGTAGAAGCAACATGTGACCCAATTTTCACGGCCACGTGTCAGCAGCAATTTGCAGCGTTTCCTTATTGGTAAACGATCTCTAGTTACTACTGTAATAACTAAACTCTAGGATAAGACACAACGAAGGAAGACGTTCCTCGTTTTGAAATGCGAGATGGCAATATTATACATACTCTATACATTACCCAAATATCGAGATTTTACGGAGTGATGACGCAAAGTTGATGTTTTCTCAGTCATTTTATATATGTTCTTACGCAAGGGTTCTTCAAGCAGTTGAACTAATAATGGCTTCTACCCTTTTCTCAATACCAAAAATGATAGACGTCAACATATAAATATCAGCAGACAAAAAATCCCAGTTCATAGTCCCCAGTTCCCCCCCACCTCCCAGTTCCCAGTCCAAGTTCATAATAGCGTTGTTCCAACAATGTTGAAATGGACGAAGCACCCGTTGAAAGTATCCATTGCTCTCCGCAATATACAAAAACACGTTTCACTCCCTTAAAAATATCGCATTTTTGTTGCGGATAAACCAAGAGCAAAGCAGGCTATTTACACTCAAGTATCGACATTGTGTCCTCGCAGACAGATATCATTCGAACCAAACAAATCGAGTATAAATATTGTTTGAATTTTCAAAAGCCATTACATTAAGCGTAATAACGCTCTATTCAACACAAGAAAGTTCAGTTTTACTATTGAAATCAAGGAGGGTAATGTGAAATAATAGCCGCGGAGCAGTGCCTTCATATATATATATATACACTTTAAAATATTGCAAAAGTTCTTGATTGCGTGTTAAATATCTAGGATGCACTTAAAATTTTTAATTATATGAGAACGCATTCTAAATAGCTCAATTATAATTCAGGCGATATGTCAGTACAACTGTATGCCATAGCTTTTAGTAGTACATCTTTTTTCAATATAGATGAAGGTTTTTACGTGTGCGTGCTTATTTGATCTACTTCTGCAAGGTTTAAGGCAAGCGTATGTGACAGTCATGTATTATAGAGTTGTCATTTGAGAACGACTTACAAAGAGATTTCAACGACGGCTCACCACTGAGAGGTCAACCAAATATTTTAGATATTCCCTTAGAGTTTATAATTTAATTGCTATTGGTATATCTAGGAAACACATGATGGACCACAAAGACTAACTGGTGCCATACGTACGCACACCACTTTATTTAAATTCCAGTTAGGGACACTTTTGATTGAAATAAAATACCAGGAACCACGAAGGTCTCTTTTTTTGTTTCCAGCGATTCTTCGTGTCTTCATTGTACTGAGGTATTTATCAAGTGCGTAGTCATTGAGTCTTTATTTTTGATCGTTGCTTTGCTTGGGAGATGTATTTCTACACTGACAATGCTTTCATACCAGAACCTTGTTATTTCATATTCTTCCACTCAAATCAATAGTAAATTGTGTTCTTAAAATTTACATTTCTACGCGACTTTTGCTTCATTGTAGTAACTTATCATAACTGCATTTTCTTCCACCTGATCCTAAGAAAATCTCAAGGATAACCATCTGAGCTGTTCTAATGAACTCTCCGTTATTCTGATAGACACAAGTACAGTCTTGTTAGTCCCAATGTTGCGATGCCTGCATGTCAGCCTGTGTGTACCTGTGTTCACATTTTTTGGCATCATTTTCGAATTCTCGTCTATGCGATTACCTTTCCTTCCGCGTCATTCCGAACCCTTTTTACCGCTTAGAGCTGTTATCTCTTTCCCGCGATTTCTTAAGAGATCATTGATAAGAAAAGTTGTTACACTATGCAGTTTAAGATTATAGGAGAGCTTCCCGTTTGTAGACCTATTCGTACATCATGCTAGCTAACACGAAACGTTTCTTTGTGCTATCTCTCCCTATAATCCATGAAAAAGTTCACCAGCAAACCTTCTGACTACCAACTAACATAATATTAATCAAAAGAAATTTAGATAAATTAAGAAGAACGTTCGGCTTGACCAAAATCTAACATACCTACCTACATGTGTCGCATGAAACCAATTTCGATCAAACAAAGTAATAAAATAACAAGACCTAAATGCAAAGAACACTGAAGATATTCAGTCATTGCTTTTATACGTAGTTATTCCTTTATCTACTCGACTGTTGTGACTACAATACAATTTTTTTAATTTAAGGTTTTGAACAAAGCTACTAGACTATTCTATATTCCGACATAGAATCATTCACTACAGCTAACGTGTGATGACATGTTACATAAGCATTAAATACCACTTTGCATGTCAATACTTGTCAAGTATTTTCACAACGATAAAAATGCTATACGTGTAGCATTCAATTACATGAACAGGTAGAACCTAACTTAAGCTCGTTGAAGCTCATGGGAATATGCACAAATGCAGGCATTTGCAGTCATACTTAGTTATGCTTACCTGTGGCTTTTACCCTAACTATTTTAGGTGCGTCACGCTTCCTGTTGGTTTTTTTTACATATTAAACTGGACAAAAACAAAAATGCTTCAACGGGAAATATTGCATCCTTATTGTAATTAGCAATCTGTTGATCATAAGCAAATGGATCATGGCAAAAAACCACCGTTAGAGGGAGTCAGTTCACCATAAGTTCTTCTTATTCCACACAGGTTCGTAAATTTTGTTTACCTAAATGTGAGACTATTACCTACCTATAGAGTAGACAAAAGCTAAGGCCACAGCCTCATTGGTTTTATCAACAACAACCCGTGATATATTGTGGTCCACTTCGATAACTCGAATGTCTTTTCGGTTGGCTACTAGCATAAGCCGCGGTTCACCGTCAGTACCTGGCCCAGCAGTGGCCACTGTTATCCACTCAACGGCATTGTTCATTGAAAGCACAACCAAAAAAGTAATACAAATTCCACCACTACGACTAACTCCGCTGCAGTTGACCCTCCTTATCCTCATCGCTGGACCCACGGCACGTCCGCCACGCACAATGTACTTTTTTCCTTTTGATCGGAAATATATTTATTTGATTTTCAACATCAACGATTAGTTACGTGCACTATGTCATCATAACTGAATAGTACGGCTACCACATATTATCAACGCATTTTTCAACTACGACGTAACACAAATCGCTGTTTCCTCCCTTAGTATCAACGTTGCTTCTTCTGTCATTGATATCGCTTTATTTCACTGAATCAATCCACTTTACACAAGAACTTCACTGGCAGGGTATTTCGGTGTTTTAGTGTTACGGTTGTTTGCACCGTCGCACGAAAGCACCAAGAGCACTTCCAACAGTATCCGGGAACTGCATCGAGGAATTTCGCCTCGTTAACTGTTGTTGGCCTACGAAGCAATGTGAAATACAAGTTTGCCAACTGACTGGGACTTGAGCCACCGGACACTACAACACAGAAACGGAATGCTTTTGCTTGATACCGTACGGGATCTACTAGGTAGGCCCGCTTACCGCACGCCAGTATTCAAGGCCATTGGCTTAGGCCGTAACAGCCACACACACATCAGCCGACGCAAGAAGCAGAGTGTCGTCGGAACGACGGCCGAGGGTTGACTGTATAGAACACCTCGGATAGCTCGAGCGGGACAAACGCACCAGCAGCAAGGGTTTGTTTATAGTAATCAAACGGCTTTTTTACTTGAGAGAGGCACATACGCTGTTACTGCGTCTATCTAACGATCGTACTCTAACCTTTCACTGATCTGATAGTGCTTCTGGACAAACCGACATGGTAGCGAGCGAGCTAGTGGATGCATTTCGTGCTGCCTCATGTCTTTGCTGTCTGCCGTTTGCGCGTACGTTGCTTGGGTAGCACACTGTATGTCCTCTCCACAAGACGTCGCCACCAGACGAAGCGAAAACCGCTAGGCCAGATAACCGAGCCGGCCGCATCATCGCATTCCACAGACTGGCGCCGCACTGAGAGAAGGATGAAGCGCACGAAGAGGAATACAAGCTGAGGACGGGTTAGGGTTATGCAAAAGTGCGACCATATAAGGAAAGAAGGCCAGAAAGTAGAGAAGGAACATTCAAAACTTTATTTTTTCATATCAAACGGGTATAAATATTTATGTTAGTTTGAAAATACTATTAAATGAGCCATCTAAACGATTATCGTATCAAGATCAAGTATTCAGATTCAGAATGTCACGTATGTCCTTGTTTACCGATATGAAAACAAGTCTTGTGCCACTCCTTTGCATGAAAAAGCGCTTCATCTGAAAAGAAAATTAGATCAGCTTTTTAGCTTGCCTTTTTGGCTTGTTTCGATTTGAATTCGTTGGATTGGCGTGCTTCATCTCTAAATTCAGATTAGACTGTAGATGCGGTTAGCTTAAAGGTCTTTTTTAGACTTTTCAATCGCTGATTTCCGATTCTAACCACTCTGAAAAAATCCACATGCTCCCTGTGCTGTGGGTAAAATTTATTTATATTACGTCTATTTTGCCCCAGACGACTGGTAATATATACTGTCGAGCAGAAAAACCGCAGAGTGAAGCATAGGGAGCAATCTTCAAGAAATATAGCAGTGATTCGGTCCAGAATATGTATTCCTTGACAGCTTGCTCTAGAGGTAGTAAAGGCAAAGTATACAAAAACAGGTAATGTATTGCCTGTTTGGCATAAAAAATACCGAAAAGACTTGTCCAGCGGGAAATCTACGCTAACCGTCGTAGCTGCCAGATATGGCCCGTGGAACGGCAATGTCTGAGATTCTTTGCTCAATAGGAAAACCAACAGGCATGCCCAACGGTGTGGAGCCGTACCTGTGGCGGGATATGAGCACTAATTTCATCAAAAATACTTGTTCGTGAATTAAAAACAAAGGACAAAAAAACAAATGGCCAATCAGAATATTAATGACCAAATATAAATGTCATCAGGCATTTCGGTAGGCTATAATTGTAAATGTAATTGTATAATTATGAAGTTTCGTCAGTAAACTACGTCTTGAGCTAAAGTAGAAAACGCCTTTGTTTCTTCCCCAAACCCCTGAGGCGATAGGAACAAACTATATTAACATTGAGCTAACTTAATATCCTTTATAAACGATTTTATTGTTGAAATTATCATAGCAGATTAGCTCTTCTAGCTAAAAAATGCGAATTAATAGTAAATACGCTCTCAAGTAAGAAAACAAATGGTCCTGCACACGAGTTGTAAGCCAACAGTCGAAGCGAGGCTTACATGTTTATATTCCCGATTCTTACCAATCAGGTGCGCCAACAAAGAGGTTGATGGGTATTTTATAGCCTAAGGAGGGATTTTCTAACTGAGATAGATAGAATAGCTTCAAAAGGGGAATTACCCTATAGTTTTAAGAGTCTCTCCACTTTTTTGCCTCTAGGAGGCGAGCATTCTGCAAGATTATTTGGTCTAAACATGAATTTAATTCCAGTGTTCTTTCGAACAGCTCTCGGTCCTTCACAAACTTGGTTGTTAAGGCAATAAAGGTACTATCAGCTGTTTTCTGACGGATTAGTTACCGGATGAACATTTTTTGTGTCATTGCTATGCACAGGCTTAATTAATTCACATACGATAGCCCAGTATCTGCATTATTAGGGCTGTAATCACAACATGGAAGCTCTCAAAAATATTTAGCCAGGAAAGTAAATACACGGCCTTTATAATCCTCCACTTTCTGGACAATTATAGGTTCCAACAAATGATCAGTTGTTTACTGACATACTTTATTTAGGAACTCCAGCTATGAGATATCAGACACCTATGTATCACATTATATCAATATACACATAAAACGCTCTGTTGTCCGCTTAGAACTCTGAGATCAATCAAGCCAATAATACTTCGGGTTTAATTCGATTAGTACCTTGGCAGATATTTCATAACTGTATTTATCGCTACTCTATTATTGTACCGACCTTGGGCAAAAGACTGGGTGAAAAGCTAGGCATTGCCGCTGTAACAACCGCTGTTGGTGCACTCCATAAAGATCGTTCGTTTAAAGTCGGCTGGGGGCATAAAATATTAATAGCTACAATTGTTCGAAGTAAGAAACACTTCTGAGCTTAAAAAAAGAAGAGGTCCGAAAACAATATTTCACCACACTAGTTTCTTACTTAAAGCTTCAAGATAGTGCAATCACTTTTGATAGTCCTTTATAACGGACACTTTCAGCATCATAATAAAAATAGGTAAAAGTATTTTCAGTTTTATCCAATTTTCAGATACATTTTTCAGTTAATTATGATAGTATATAGAATACAGTAGTGCTGGATTACGCAGCTAGCAACCAAAAAACATTTTACACGGTTATATTATACTGCAGGCCTCTATGTATGGGTGCATTGTTTAATTGTCTCTCACTCATTTGATTACAACAGATGTTCTTCGACACCATTCAGTCAATAACATTTGTAAGCCAGTTGAGAAAATAAAATCTATAAGAAGAAAGGATGTTCTCAAACTTTTTGCCATGGCAGAAACTTTAAGACTTCCTGAGTAAACGCATTCCACTCAGTGTACATTGAGAATAGGAAACGACGGTTGAAGCGGGGACTTCTTTGCAAATATATTTACTCGCCATTTTCAACGGTGGACTGAACAAATGAGCTTTAGAGAACTTACAGGACAAATGCCAGCAAAAAACTGATGAAGAATTGGATAAAAGAAGTGATGAAGGCAACATTTTTGAATATCCTACCCGTGAACCAACGACCTTGTGCGTGTAAAAGGCAAGTGACGGAGTTTTTTGTTTAATAATGACTATTTGAAAGTGAAAGAAATAATTCGTGCTCACGTAATGCATATGGAGCTTTATACATAAATCCCTCGTTATCTCAAAGCACATTCTATCAGTATTGTTCGCACTTCTTACTATGTTTGCTACAGATCTTGTTTTCGAGCCGGGTGTAATATTTGTTTATTTGTTGCACTGCAAACAGTTTGACGGCTTTTAACAGAAAAATAGTACGCGTGTGCTTTCTACAAACCAAAGCCACACAATTATATTTTACATAATTTGTTGTATAAATATAGCTTTGTACTCCATGCTTTTTGTGCACAGTTAACGTCAATTTAAAGTAATTACTAACTTCTTGTGCCATATTCAGTAAACGACCAAATACAACATCAAAAATGAGCCTTTTAAATTTAAGTCAAAAAAAAAAAAACCAGTATGATCTTGACGGCTTCTTTCTCTTTTATAATGGCAACGAATGGTAGACATTATTATGATCTCTCGGTATTTTTCCATTCTATGGAATTGTAGAGTGTAAGGTATTTTATTATTTGATAAAAGCTTTTACAAACTCTTTTGCTCTGTCGAGAAATCAGCATTTTAGTGCTGTCTCCGAGGCTCCCTGCTGCTTGGAGCTCAAGCAGAATGTGGCGCTTGTTACTTGGTTGACGGAAGGCTTAATGCCCATCCGTCTCTGCTAGCCAGCAATGACTGGCGAGAGACTCACAAACCCACTAAAACCCTAGTGCGACTCACGCCTCGGGACTCGGGGCATTACAAAGCCATGAGAGAGGATTTTGTATCTCCTAACCTTCTACTTTTACCCCTGTCGTCACGTGTTTCTTAGCTACTGTCAGGTACGTTCGATTCAACAAGCAACGTCCAAACAAGGGATCAAAGCCTGTATAGTCGGTTTCCGTTGACTGGGTGGTACGTCGAGAATTTGAAAACTTCGCCATTCTTCCTTGTATTCATCCTGCCAATTGTCTAGACCCCCAAGTCACTTTCAAATCGCTCCCTTCTAAGTTTATCTCCTTTCGTCTTAAAAATTATTATATCTCATTAGTTCGTTATTTCGGTCCATGCTCCTAGGCCCGTCACCATATGTTCCACCATTCCGCTAATACCCTTTCCCTGAATTTTTTCGGACTTCTAGTGCTTTGCAATGTCAGACTGCATACCTAAGGTTGTCCTATTCTCCGGTATAATAGATGACATGTATATTTATCTGCGCTTTTCCTGTTTTAACCATTTACGTCTGGTACTACCTCGAAGCTGACGACACCTGTATCCTTACGTCTTCGCCGTCCGAGTGGAGCCATGCTCGAATATCAGGTGTCAGGCTCTTGGTCCAGCTTTCCTTGGCGGTTTTCCTATATCGCGCCGTCACTCACTTCTGCCAAACGTGGATGGTGGAATTTCTCACTATAGTAGGTCTAGATCCTCATACAGGCATCACTAAGCTACCAACAATCCAAGTTGGTACCTAAGAATAACCAACTAGTTCCATTCTATTTTGCCAAATGTAAATCTCACCATGTTCTTGTATTTATCTTAATGCTTGTTAAACATGACTTTTCTCTTTCTTCCAAATACTTCGGAATTGATACGCGCGTCGAGTCGTGGTCAGACTTGTGGAGAGGAAGCGCACCAGAGCACGGCCTCCAACATATCTCTTTTGATTAAAGGTTGACTAGACCTCTAATCAAAAGTGCTTGGGCACCACGAATGCTTTATAAATTTATTTTCCTAAGTTTCACGCCAGTTTTTCTTCACTGTGTCCATTATAACATCCACGGCGGTGGCAAGCTTGGACCTTTGCGACACTCTCAATGTACTGAGGACAAGTTACATACTCAGGATGAACGTAAAATCCGTTCCAGAGCTATTTTATTATATGAAACTAACGTATTCATTGGTTTATGAGGGAAACAAAATCTCCTCTGTTACGAGAGTCCCTTTAATCCGGTCTTCCTTTGCGTCGATTTGCGTCGAAAGTTCTATAGATCTACTTCATACGTTTAGTACCTCGACACCTGCCTGTTGGCGAGAGCTCACAGTTTTCATCAAAGACGAGCGTCGGGTCTTGCATTCTTTGCCGATATTGCCACCAGTTTGCGCCGTTTTGCCGAACAGCATCTTAACCATGTTGGCTTTTCGATTTCACGCAATAGCCTCACTGGAGTGCAAAGCGTTCTACAGCCGTTCAACGAAATCTCCACAGCTCATTTACAGACACGTTGAGTCTGGATTTTCTCACCCGATGAAAACGCCAAACTTTTGTATCTGTGACTAATTGAGACCGCAATATCCATGTTGCAGTAAACTCTATTACTGCACCATGAAATTCATGTTTTCCTCCTATATTTTCGTTGCTAACGAGTAGCATTTATTCATCTTCATACTTCTGCTTTAGATTTTCACATTTTATTGTTTTATGCACGTTCTACATATTATTTATAATCGTTACATTACAATACTATAGAGTTGCGTCCATCTTGCCACAACATAAGCGATGTCATCGCTGTTTGCTAATATTAAATTTGCAGTTTATTATAGTGCCATAAGTGATTGGCCGGTTCAATGATTGAATTCCCCTGCAGCCGAGATTGCCCCTGCCGAGATATCGCCAGGCCTTTTTTCGCACAGCTTTTTTGGCGCAAACAGCCTTAATCAAGTCTTGTATAGTGAGGAGATATATCGGTATAGAGATTGCTATAAATGTTCTTCAAAATTCAAATTTCGTATTCAAAACCACACTTGTGAAATAGTGTTCCTTCCACAATAAACTTTGTATGCGTCTATATTAACAAGTTTGCCATCGGTCGAATCGAGGTTTTGAATATCGCATTTAAAGTTTACCCTAAAGAACACAGATTTGACCAACGGCCGTCTATAGAGGCGACCATTCATAGGAACTCCCAAAGACTGGCTTACTTATGGCTGCTCCTGCTGCATAGGGTCTACACAGCGTCATACAAACAGAGCGCAAGATCCCGACCCGACTAGAAAAACCAGCCAACAAAAACCTTCTGGCAGCTTCCCTATAGCTACATGACTGTACACTTGCTACTGGCGAAGCGGTTACTTACTAATCATGGGCACTACGTAGGCCGATCAGAGTGAGTCTATCGACACACCTCGCATATCCCAGGCATGGTCATTACCCGCCGCGGGCTAAATGACACGAACCGAACATTCACTATGGACATTTCAGCTTCATATCAGCTGAACTCGCATCAATTTCCCCTTGGCAAACACAATGTAGCGAGTTATCGAAAGTTAGGATTGCTATGTTGTGTAAATCCTCATTATGTAGGTCGTGCGAAAAATTTTAATATTCTCGTTCAGTCAACCCACCGCTCACTTTGATGTTTGTATCTCATCATCGGTGGTGTAAGCCTAAGTGTTCGTTAGGCTTAGAGTGTGCGCCGAGCGCCCTGGCAGTGGAGTCGCGCCCGCCGTCACCGCGACCGTAAAAGGTGAGTGTTTTTCGGCGGAGGCGTCGAGTGGGTGGCTAGACTCGGCCTGGCAGTGCGCCGCCCCCGTGACAGGGGCGGCTGCTGGGCCCCGAGTCCGCTCGTCTGCTCGTAGGCCGCCGTCTGCTCGAACCCCGATGCTATTGCTAGAGGGGCTACTGCTACTGGTGTTGGCTGCTGCAGCCGCTGGGCTGATGTCTGCTTCGGCGGTGGTCCGTCTGTCCGCTTGCTTCCAGCAACAGCAGCAGCAACAGTAACAGCGGTAGCCGTCGGCAGCAGCAGCAGCAGTAGTAGTATATGTACAAGAGCATCATCACTATCGTTGCTCTCATTGTGTGTTTGCTGTTTTTCTGCCCACACCCCCTCCCCCGCCCCCCCGTAGTCTGGTCCGCGGTCGGTCGGTCGTTAGTTGAGGTTGATGTCTGCTTGCCAGACAGCAGCATTGATTTACACGACCTGCGCCTGCCGCAGCAGCCACAGCTGCTGTTACCACCGCAATTCCAATACAATAACGACCTACTGACGACGGTACAACTTGTTCAATGACTTCGGGCACAATCCACTATAACACCCCATTCCATTCTCCCCCACACCACATGAACACCAGAATAACGGTTATTGACTGATTGATTTAATGGTTGACTGATTGATTCGTGCAAAGTTGTTGGTTGGGTTGACTCCCTGTCGACTGTCAATAGGTGCCATTAAATCTGTGGTCGTTGGTAATCAGCAGCTTGCCAGCTAGCTTGCCTACGATCGGAGAGATTAGTCATTAGAGCACTGATTCGTCTACTACATATAATGTCCTTTTTTTGATGTATGTGTTTGGTCCCTACCAACCGCCTTTGTAAAATGTTGTCATGACCCAAAATGAGTACTTACGAGTGGGGCTCAACTACGACGACAGAAATGCTATCATCAGACTTTGTTCTCGCCGTAGCAGGACAATATGAACTGGGAAAAGAATATAATGTTACTACTATATTTCTCAGTAACAACAAGCAAGAACAATAAATGACAAGAAAAACGTAGAGTAAAACGTTTTAAACGTATAGACGTTTTGTATGGAAAAGAGAAGAGAGGTCTCATTTGAACGAGCATAAGAATCCGCTGTTGACGTATATATATATATATATGTATGTGTGTATATATGTGCCTCCACCTGCCTACACACACAAAAAACACATAGCTACACAAACGTTGACGTGCCATCGTTAGATGGACATTAAGTAGCAGGCGGACTATAAGCTGAGGTCCTGTCCTCTTGTAGCCACTGCTCCGCCCCAATCTTTCAAACTGGCGTGCCACATTTGCGCGGTTTTTTGCTCATTCTCTTCAGCTGATGGAGTAAAACGAGGACATCTAAAGGTGGAAGTTGCATTCGAATGATTATATAGCAGCAATAGAGTTAAAGGGTTCCGACCGAGTAACTATACTATAATGTTGCCATCTAGGTTGAGTATATTTCCCGTTAGTTATCGTAATCCGTAAGAGAGCCCTGCTGTCAGTTTGGGCAATATCCATTTATGAATAACTCAATGCCACTATCATTAATAGTTTCTGGTTTTGTTTCCGTCGTCAACTAAAATTTTTTTGTATATTCGTTGCAGTCGAAATGCGATTTTTCCGATTCATAATACGCGCTATTCAAAGATGGAAACCTAAATACAATATTATATTTAGCACAGTTAGAGTCATATTAAAATTTCACGACTTACATTATTTCTATATTACTTGAGTATTACGCGCGTGATAAGTTCGTTTTTTGCCTCCACGGTTCAGCCTTGTTTTATGGTCATTTGACATGGCGCATTACAGCAATCATATTTTCCAGTCAACTTTCTCTTTTCTACCTTACTACAAGGATTTAACCAGAATACGACATCGCCGAATTATCTCTCAATCTCTTTTTTAGTCAGTCCAAGTGAAAATATGAAACGTTCGTAAAACAAGAATATAGCGAACAGTTGCCCATATGAATGTCTCGAGTAATATTTTACTACAAGACCGACTTAGGAAAAGTGACAGGTTTACAATAATCCGCCATGCTGGCTGCCTTTTGGTACAATTCTTATGAGTTGTTTGGACACCACTGAAGCGATTACACCGAATAAGTAAATAGGACCACGTGCTAAAGTTCATATTAAGGCTCCGGTATTTACTTAAAATAGGAAATACGCTCGTAGGCATCTCCGGAGTCTGCGATCAGCCCGAGTTCTTCTCGAGACCACTTAGTTCATGCCTTCGAAGTTTCTAAAATATTGCTGCGACTCTCTCGCAAGATGTCATTGTCAGGCTAGATAAAATTCCCCAAAGCTACGATCAAAGGCCTTTCACATGGGGAAGAAATAAACCTCACAAAACCATTTTTATGGGTTTGTCTCGTTAATATTTTTTAATGTTCGTGTCACGAAATTGTATAGTCGCCAGCACAATGCGATTACTATGAACCTACGTAGTTTGCCATATCTGTGAATCGCTACAAAAACAGAGTCTAAATTTAAAATTACTGCCTAGGAGTTTAAAAATTACAAGTTGGATACTTTGGCCGGGTTGCGTTCCATTTCCATCCCCGCGCTCCTGAGTTGTTCTCGTTTCTCACGCTGGGGCAGATCGCTGTGGTGGTGGTACTCCAATCTGTAGGTAATTATTAGTTTGCATAACTTCAGGTTATCCTGTTTTAGATACAATGTGCATATGAATATGGGGATACCTTTCTAAATGAACGAAATAGTAGAATCGAAATGTATGAAATGGAAAAGCAATTCTGGGCTTCTACGCCGTCCGTCATTGGATTATTTATCACTACTGTCACGCAACACTTCTCAACATTTGTTTTACCAAATTTTCTGCTGCTTCTTTCGGTAAATGAGGGCGCTTTTCACTAATTCTTTTCATAGTACAGATGATCCTATGAAAGGAAATTTGACTCTCCTCTGTGGTTAAACTGGTTTAAATCCCGATTAACTGGTCCGGTCTTTTTTTGTGGATATGCACATGAATGGGTGCTCAAAAATAATTAACGAAAAGCAGAGATAGATAATATTATTATAAATGCAAGGACGACTGTACTGGAAAACATGAGATCTCCTCATGTACCATATCCTTTATCTAATAGACAGCTAAATTAACCGCATTCTAAGGGTGTTTATTGGCTTAGAACATCACGGTAGACGGCCCTAAATGGGCACATACATATAGACTCGTGATTGTTCCAACCGCTGCAGCTGACGCGCGTTTTTATTCTAAAGCAGCCTTTTAACATTAGCTATGCTGGGAACCTAAGCAATTAACTTAAGCACAACAGCAGTTGATCAGTTTTATCTTTTACTTTTTATCAATTTTATCTCGCTTTGCTTATTTCCACTCTCCGCTTCCTATTAAATCGTGCAAGTTCCTAGTTGTGGTTCAACTAAGTCTATTGTAATAGAACATGGTAGGTTTTCCTAGTGAACTTGACAACGATACTTTTGCACTCGCTATTCGTCTTCTCACATCAGTTTTTTGGCTTTTTCTCTCTAGATTACCATATTTTTCTGGGTCTTTGTGCCCACTACCAACTGGTGAAATCGCCGAATGATAATAGTCCTAGCAGATAGAAAAATGAGTTGTGAAATTGATTGAATGAAATTGATCCAATGAACTATTTTGCCATTTCCAGTATATTATTCTGTACATTGTGAATAGAGGTAAAGCAAGACAACGCTTTAAATAAGAGATTTTGCGCTGAGAAAGCTTAATCTATTTTTACCTATTACCCATACAAAGATTGTGCATATGGTGGTCTAGTCGCTCGTAAGTCTTTACTAAACAATTGAGTCGTAGGATTTTCTCAAACAGCTTTAATTTTTAAAAAGAACCTTACTTGACAATCCATGAATTCATACATATTGTTTATTCAACATGCAACATATTTGTTTTCACGAGTAACCGAATGCAGAGGCGAATAATATCGTTATTAATTTAAAAACAACTATATTGGAAAAGCTATGTTAGTACATTATCTCCTTAATAATCGACTCAATGAACTCTAATAAATTCTAATTCTGGCTAAAATAGCGTGATAAAGTGAAGGAATCAAATTATATGGAGTAAAATATTTTCAATTTAATCTTTTCTAGAAAATATTTTCATAAATGGTTGGCGAGTTCTATACAACAATTAATGCATGCTTTTTGTAATTGTTCGGATTACAGAAAAAATATTATATTGTGGCTACAATTGGACCATTACGTTTCCACGGCCCATTATCTTGCAAAGTAGCTCTGCATTATTGTCCTTATCTTAAGTGATTTTCACTGCTCCGCCATTGATTCGTTGTGGGCCAAATTAAACAAGTCGAAAACTCGAGGGGGAGATTCAACTACTGTCTGTTTTGTCGATATCATCGGCTCAAGGGCTGGTTTGCGGAGCTCTATGATTAACGCTACAGCAAACACAACAACGGTGACAGACAACCGCGAAGTAACGGCCGAGATGGAGACGCTACAGGATGAGACGGATCAGGGATCATTATCTTCAGGAGGGCGTGGACCATCGTCGAAGGAAAAGAAGTCCATGCTGTCGATGCTCGCCGAAGTGGCTTCTGCTACACTCACTAATCCCGATGCCAATAATCAGGTGAGTTGAAATCCAACTAGCAATCATCAGAAACCTAAGACTGCATTATCTCCTCATCATGCTACAACATAAACCTTGAGAAGATATCGATTTTATTGTCACGACATTACTAAAAATATTCTATTAACCTGTATAAATGGCTACGCTAGGTAAAGCATCAGTGTATTACATATGATATGAACGAAACGCAGCCTAAGGGAACTGATCCATATTTGAAATGAGTATATGTAAGTTTGGAACATTTCTTACGTTAGGTGCATTTATTTAAAAAAAAACACATTGTACATTGTGACGTGAACCCTATTCTTTCGAACTAAGCTGTATATTTCTGAACTTTCTATTTTAGGCACCCACGGGTCAGCTCTCTTTTGATCAGCTGAAATCGCTCAAGCCGGCGCAACTATTGGAGCTCTTCGCCGAGAAACAGATCGATGAAAGCAAAAAGAAATTTTCGTACAGCTGCAAGATGCAACTTTGTAATGTTACTTTTATTAGTCACGGTTAGTATAGTTTTTCACGACTTCATAAAAGTGCGATGTTTTTGCTGCAACATTCGATTTACTTAAATTACAGTTTAGACCCTATAGCGCCGAAAAGTTGTAGACAACTTAGTAATGTTCGCACGAATTTCATAGGAACCGAAGCTCGGGCTCGCCAACAAATGAGCGCTCATTTAACAGAACACCTGGAGGAAATTAAGCGAAATGTGGGAGAGGAAGGTGAGCATTGCATCATCGACACACTTGATTATGAAGTGGATCATGCGGTTCAGCATGAAGAAGGTCAAGAGGGGCATATGGTCGAGCATATGGAAGTCGTAGAAGAAGTTGTTGAAACCGGAGAAGATGGTATGCACGTAATCCATGAAGAGAGTGGCGAACAGATTCTTGAAGCCGTATATGAAGTTCAAGGTCAGGGACCATCGGAAGAAAACCACGTGGTGCATGGAGAACAGCAGCAAATGGAGGAAATATCGTACGAAGTAACACCACGGAAGCGGCACCACAGCGCCTCCTCAACCACGATGAGGTAACCATCCTTGCATGGCTTCATTTATATATCTGTAACCATCCGTTTATTCTGCATGACCTTCCTCGCATTGGAAATAGCAGTTGAGGACATTGTCAAGTAAAAGAGAAATAGCAGATGAAACGATAATATGTTTTTTGACACAATTGAAAAGCTGCAACTCAATATGCATCGCAATGTGTGGCCGGCAGCTGCTTTTTTATTTTTTCTCATGCTCATGAGACGTTTTCCCTGACAAGGTGACATTCTGTAATAAGTCGATATTTTATTAGGAGTCTCTCCTATTAGGTTATATAGGTGTCCTGACAGGCGCGGTCTCTCTGATCCTAGATGCTTGTGCCTTTTTGTTTAAAAAGAGACTACAGTAGCATAGGAAATTATTGGAAAAACATGAGGAATTTGTGGTTTAAAAGTAACTAAGTTAAATGATACCATGAAGAGTATAGTAGATTTCAATTAATATTAATATTAATCAAAATATTAATAGTTAAGACTAGTTTTACATAAGATCTACGTCATCAGCAGACCTTTCAAAAATTTGGGATTGTCATAAAAAATTATGTTTTTGGGTTTGGTGAAAAGTCTGTATACGTCGTCAGTTTTTGTTTCGAATATCCACTCTATGTTCTTCTTGAAACTGTCTATATATTTGGAGTTGGATGTTTAAAGTTGGATGTAACATAAACAGAATTTATGCTGAAAATACACCAGGTTTGTACTGACAGATCATAGGTTAATCTTCGGGCGCATTAACAACTGTGGGTTGTCGGGTAGCACAAACTCGTAGGAGCAGATAACTATGCCGTAGTTACAGGTGACTGTCAATATGCGAAATGGTTTAATTCTATTATCGAGCTTGAATCTGACGCATAATGCACATAATTCATTCTCTGCTGAACAATCGTCATAATTTACAAAAACCTTTTGCTCGTGTTTCTCTTTTGGCTAACGTGTTCGTGTAAAGCGCCTCAGAGCAAGAGGATTTAGAACCGGAAATGCTAAGTCTCGACGATGGGGAGATTTTGTTTAGGCCCCGTCGGAGAATGGATCCCTGTGAACACGGGGCTCAGGACTGGAGTCAATTGGAGCAGATGGTAGATCACACTTACACCCATCCTTGTGGACCACCAGAACAGCCTAAAGAAAAGCAGCCCACAATGCGCGTTTACGTGGATGAAACCGGTGATAACCACCTAAGTAAGTTAATGAGCTCTATTCTGAAGCAAGATACAATTGATCAAACGAGTCGCAAATGGTATGATATACTGAAATTGGTTTAATTTTAGTTTACGTCAATGTAACGAATCAATGATGAATCAATCATAAATGTACGCATTAATCATAAACGCGAATCAATAATTAATGTACGCATAAATAAATGCATAAATTTACGGTTATGTTTTTTGAAAACAAATACTGTTAAATCACGTTACTCACATACTCCTATTGTAATTATTAAAGAGTTTATAATTGTGAAATTCTACTGGTGCGGTTCTTTCTATTAGCACTGAATATGGGTGTACAAACCTTCTTGGCTCATATTAATCCTTCGCATAATCTCCTTGTATGTGAACGTGTACAATCAACATTATAGGTACCGAGATACAACCTCGAAAGGGTAGTGTAGATCTATAAGCAAGAAATGAAGTTTATTATCTTTCTCATTTGGATTTTATAACCATTGTTAACATTTTATCGCCGATGCTTGTTTCTTTGCTCGTTTGAGATTACTGTGCCAGTATTCCCTTACAATTAGTAAGTTTCGTAATTCCAAGAGAATATTGCTTATATATATATTTTTTCAGCTTAGTTTACCTAAGATATAAAATAGATAAAGTCAAATTTATTTTTATTATATTAGTTTTGTTATAGAAAAAGAAAGTTAGAGAGGGTAAGTCTTGTCTCGTTTTTGTGATGATCTCACAGCTGACTTTTGGCCCCACGTCAGGCATGTATTTGTAGAGAGTATGCATAAAAAAAGAGAATGAAAGAAATACACAGATGCTTTGAATATGCATGTGTCGGATTATGAATTCCTACGGCACTATTTATGTTGCTATGCAAATCGCCAGCGTTGTGCCGTGACATATAATTTGTATAAGAAGAGACAGCTAACTGACGTCAGGAGGAGCAGACTGTTTGCCATGCAGCAGCAAAGCAAGCTAAAATATATTCGCGGAAAGGAATGCGTTTAATGAGGATAACGAAGTTTACTGACTGAAATATATCAACAAACGTACGGAAGCGTTGCACGAAGCAAGTGGAGTGCGCGATGTGCGCACAAAATGTTTTTATTATGGATAGGATTTGGGCCATGTGGTATCCTAGAAGCTGATGCGTGTTTACACTAGATATGAACCGTTATTTATAAAGTTGCAAAATGTACCGTGTAAAGCGTATTTTTCTGCGAGATGAACGTTAAGGAGTTTTATCACGACAGGAGGTTCGCAGATAATTTAGTAAAGGTATTTGTGTACAAACAATGACTTCCAAGCAAACAGGCTCTGTTACAATGGACTAATCAAATAACTGCGTTATTTCAGTGTGCCATTTTTGCCTCAACTTGAATTTTTCTTCTATATTTTTACAGGTCAAGAGGCCTTAAAGAAACAAACACGTCTGACAATTCCAACTGCACTTTGGCCTTCCGTTTATACTCCGTTACTACCAAATATCTCGCAAATTCAAGAGGTCGCCGGTGAACCTTTGCTTCCACCGCCGCCGCCACCGACTCCGCCTCCTGCTCCGACGCAGACAAGAATTATTCAGCCGGTTCGAACACAGTATATAATACAGGGAAATACGGTCACCCATCAGATGCCCCAACAGCATCACCAGCAGAAGGCACAGCAGCAGCAGCAGCAGCAGCAACAACAGCATCAACTACAGCTACAGCAACAACAGCAGCAACTTAAGCAACAACAACAACAACACCTGCAGCTGCAGCAACAACAGAAACAACAATTGCAACTCCAGCAGCAGCAGCAGCAGCAACAACAACAGCAACAACAGCTCGTGCAGCAACAAGTGCAGCAAGTTCAATCGCAGATAGTTCATGTGCAGCAGCGGACATCAAATGTCAATACAACGTCAACACCAACAACGACGTCAATTAGACCTATTCGGGTGCAGCAGCTTGTAACGAGTACGCCAACACTCACAATAACAACATCGACACCTACCACAAGTCACATACAGACTGCCACAACACAGGTGACAACGGTGAACAAACCAGCAACGAGAAACCGCGTCATGTTTGAAGGTGGGTTGATTATAATGGCAATACGAACGCAGCACACTACGTGTATCGCTTAAATCTTTTAGTAATTGTTATAAGTCGTGTGCATTTACTTCTTTACCCTTTATAACAGAAGGAAGGATAAAGATTAGAACTTCAGATTAGTGCAAAAGACCAAAGCGGCACTGTGTTAATAATAATACGACTGATTAATCCAAAGTAATGCAAACATCACGATTTTTACTATTATTAATGCAATCGGTCTCATCACTTCATGGCATCGCTGTTACTATGGTAACGTATCGTGTAGTATTGTATGCTAAAATTTTTATCTGTTTTGTATGTTTGGGAAAGAAATTGTGACGGAAGGTAGGAAACAACTAACGTTATTTATAATCCACCTATCATGGTATGAAACTAACTACTGCGACATATTACTGCTGTTCATTCACAGACGAGAACGGTATTTTGTACGAGTACGAAGAGGGGGTGGAAGAGACTGAAGAGCTGCGTTCAATATCCGAAACTACAGGAGATATGACGATACCACAGCCGGGGACTATGCATATTGTTGTCGATCCGGAAACTGGCCAGGAGTATGCAGTCGAGTATCAAACAGACTCAGAAGCAATGGCTACCTCAGGACACTACGAAGAGGTTGCTGGCACTAGCAGCAAGCAATATGACATTCAGGTTGTTACAACATTTTGAATTCAATACCTTATAATTACTTTTTGACGGTCTTATCATACAAATTTTCTAGTTCAAACTGTTCATTTAAGCAATAGCGTAAAAAATACCGATTACAGTTCATAAAAGTTACATATCTTCGGGATAATATTGTGGACTTGTCCCATTACGCTCGTCAAGCATCTCAAACAATTTATTATAGAATAAAAAAGCGACTCTAACATATTATCCAATATAGACATATAGTCAGTCTGCTCGCTTTTTTTATTCTTACCACGATCTCACATACAGATGGTAGAAGACGTCGGCTCGATGCACGAGGCAGGGATGGTCGTTTATGAACAGGCCGGCGAAGTGGCTGTAGATTGTGGTGTAAATGATGAAACCGCCGTGGTTGAGTGGGCGGAAGAAGAGGTCGCTGAGCAAGAGGTATCTACAAACTTTTCACCTTTCGATGGAAAAATTGTGTATCACACGGCTCCAGCCTCCGAAGCTAAGGTTGTGCGGACCAAAAGTAAGAATTTTTTCTCTACGCACTTAGTCGATTAACTGAAATCATGAATTAACGCTACTCCTAATTTATCGAAAACATTTTGGTTATTTTACTCAGCATAAGAAACTAATGATTGGCACATAATTAATTACAGGTACCCGCATTACCTGTCGTTGACTGTCTTTATCGTATAATTTTAAACGTCTAAAATAATATTTTCAGAGGATTCGTATAGTGCTGATAAAAAAAAGGCGCTTGTTATTATGGCAATCTAATTTACATTCACTGGACATTGCAGATTCAGGGGGACGTCCTGGTCGCAACCTTCGGCTCACCATCAATCAGATCCACGATGAGCAAATGCAAGCCGTAAACGCCCTTGTGGACAGCGACGAAACAACACAAAATCCTAAGATGCATAACGGCCGGGTGATTCCAGGATGGGAGCGTCAGATGGCATTGAGCTGCCTCAAGGCTCTCAGTGAGCGTACCGAACCCGACTTCGTCCTGCAGTGCAAGATTTGCAACAACAACAAAACGTTCACGGCAGCGGCCACCCTAATCTCACACTATCGAAGCCATGCTGGTATTAAGCCATTCACATGCAACACATGCAGCGCTACTTTCACTCGGCAACACTCGCTGAAGTATCACATGCTAATACACAATAATGCTTCGCGATTTACATGCACCGAATGCAACCGGCAGTTCCGGCATCCATCACATTTTAAGGAGCACCTCCGTAGGCATACGGGTGAAACACCGTTTGAATGCGTCGATTGCGAACAGCGGTTCAAGACACGCAACACATACAAAAGACATTTGAAGACACGTCACAATAAACTGCTTAGTAAGGAGGGCATTGCCGAATTGGCTTTAGAGTATGCCGACGGCGAAGAAGTGAGCGAGATGGTTGTCATTGAGGAGGCTTATGAAGAAGAAGAGATCGCTTAAGCGTTAAGGAAGAGGTCAAGAGGGAGGGGGAGAGGGAAAGTAAATAACGTGTGTGTGTGTGTGTATGTGTGTGTATGTGTGTGTGTGTGTGTGCATAAAGTCATTGTGACAGATAAGTGTTGATCTGTAGGATTAAGCTGACGCTAAACTGGAGGAACACCTAAACGGGATGTTGAGAGCTTGTTGCAGTAGAGATGACGCAAAGCGAGCTCACTGTTCAGTAGATTTTGTGGTTATTAAAGTTATAATGGAAGCTAAAAAGCAAAGGTCAACTTTGAGCTACGCTTGCGAAAAAATTGTAAAAGGCATGGCGGCGTCCAAATACTGTCTGCACTCATGGCTTATGTTTATTATTACTATCTTTATTTTATAATTATTATTATAATCATCAGCATTATTTCTGGTCCGAACTAACTAGGAGGCAACCGGGAACGAGGTACATGGCTGACTAATCAATGCATTGTAACTTGGTGAATGTGCATATGGGGTCCGTGCAGAAAATCTGTATACAAGTCGTTGACTGGCTAGCCGCCACTATATATTGTAAATAAACATTTTGCGCATTAAACATAACACAATGCAGCACATTGGTGTTTACTCACTCTAGATAAACGTAGGTAGAACCACAATTGATTCTATATCACTATCGCATTTTTTAAATATGATGCTATAGAGTACTTAGCTTTATTATACTAGAGTTACAGACCCTTCTTCTTTGTGTGAACAGCGCTCGTTCACAAGGTTAGTTCAGGGCACCATATGAGGTGAAAATATCTTCAGACGGCATTGCGCACGTAAAAACTACGCATTTTCAGCTAGGTACGAACTTCCATAAGATTATTTGTTGGATCCATTTAAGGGACGTGAAAAAACTCAAGCAACAATACTAGGAGACTGCAATGCTGTATGAGTCAGCCGAATAAATTGTACACATGTTTAGAAAACTGTTATTGTGTGTACACGTCGCTGTGTGTGCGCAGAGAGCTTTTTAACAAATATACCGTCAATGCTACAAAATAATCGTTGAATCATCTTCATATCATTATTTAAACTACACCTTTTGGATTTTTTATACATTTTTTGCTTCTGAACGTTGATATAAAACTTAGTTCAAACTAAACATGAAATTTCCTCACCAGTTGTTATTTTTATCATTTTTTTTTGAAAATTGAGTTTGTGTAGCCGAATTCTGTATCAAACTAAAAACAAAGTGCATGACCGCTGTATATTGTGTTTGGTTATGGAATATGAGGCTTGAAATAGCTTTAATAAAAGTATTGCGTACTTAAATACGACATTTCAATCCATTAAAAAGCGTAATTTTTCAAGCGTTTTTGACTAGGAGAAGGGGCTCCCGAGCATCATCACCCGAACTCGTATTGACATTGCTTCAGTAGTATCATTAACACAAATTTGGAGGAAAAGCTTGACTCAAATAGGACCTGCTGCTCTTCTCAACGCAGCTTGTTCGAGTTACACTGCAGTATTAGACCCACGATAGTCTATAAGTCGATGGGGGGCTTCGGGGGGTCTGTGTGTGTCCGTTTGGCCATTTGGTTCTATCGGAATTTTTGCCATTCCATAAGGGCTTATTGCGGCAAGTTTATTACCTTAAAATAAGCAGATGGAAGAGTCTTACTAAATAGAAACATGCCTACATTGGTATTTTCATATTAAAAAGATCATTTAGAGAAAATATGGGAGCAAATTAGTTATATTTAGGTAGACTATGAATAAAAAACATGTTCCTATTTGGAGATTATGCTTTATTTAAGTAAGGTCTTGCCCATGGCAATTAAAACGGTAACAGTGGTTCCTTCAACTTCCTGATTACTTCCAAGTGCTATAACGAATAAAAGTATTTAACTCTTCTACATGATATTTTCTTGTTAGCGTCATTGACGTCAATTTCTGTGACTTCTTGTTACCATGTCAGCAAATGTTAACAAATTATAAGCACTGGTATTGGCCCACAAGTGATTTACAAAAAAAATATTTAGAAATGTACCACTTCTTGCGTCTGCTCATTTATTCTTTATAGGTTTATTCACGAAACTGCAAAATTAATTTAAAATAGATCTCACACAAATTTGAAACTACAGTGAGAATAGGTTGGGTATGTAAATAAGCAGTTTCTCGATGGGATTTGAAGAACACATGGCGTCACTTCGAACTGCTCCGATACCACACAATGAAACACCTGTTCCATTATTTAACAAAGGTACAACCTCAGCGCGTCATAAAACGACGGGATTCGGGTTTCTACTGGGTGCACAAATTGCTAATATACCACAACCAGCTAACATTTGACCTGTATGTTATAATAATATAGATAAAGCGGTTTTTCCTCGGTAGCAAATTTCAGTGAACCGTAGGTTTGAGTAGAGACAAGAGTTTTCAAAAATGTTTTCAGGCATTTATATTTTAAAAATATGTATTTAAGCATCTTAAATTCTCCTATGACTGAATTATATTATTAGTATAATGGTGCAGGTCTAGCTATTATCTCAACACACCGCAATGTTTTATTCCATTAACCTAGCACCACTGCACTATCCGTGACATATGCGTAGTAAAATGTTTTTTCAGGCTAGAAATGTTTATTTTTTTTCGGGCGGGGGAACTTCTTACAAAATTGATCAATCGAAGACGAGGCACTATCCATTTCATGAAGTCTTATGTTTAAGTGTTTTTACATTTAAGTAGGAAACGAAGATTATACAATATTTGGTTCCATTCGTTCGAAAAAACGTGCAAATAATGAGCTTATATCCGCTTCCCTTCCCCGGTACCATCAGCAACAGGAATAACCAGTAGCGTCTCTACCTTACGTCGGTGTTGCAACTTGTATTTTCAACCATTCTACCGCGCAACGTTTTCGGTTCAGTGCACAACCTGGCTCATTGAGAATTTGCAAGCGTTTTTCAGTCCTGCGCTGGTAGCTGTTCGTATATGGTAGATGTACAGTTTGCCTTTGGACTTACTGGCAGTTGTGCTACTTTGTGATCGTATAGGACGTTTTTCTCACTTTCAGAGCCAATGAGACTAACGGGCTCTGAAAGGACGACCTTAACCACTAGCGCAGTGTACCTGAAGCTGATTGATAGTTGGTAGGTCTCTTTCTTACCCTCCACTGTACCCTGCCGTTTAATGAAGATGTCATCAAAAAGTGATTTTCCCTTTTTTCAAAGTACAGATAGTGTGCCGATAGTGTGGCTCATTGTCGTTAATAGTATCCTGTAAAGGATTCGGGGTTGTGGCCCTTATTTGGGCTTCATATTCAGTGATCAAACGAAAGCCCCAATGAGATCACATATGAATTTGCGCAGCCCATTCCGTTATAGCCTACGAATGTTCATGCTGATATTACAAACTCATCGAAATATATTACGAATTACTAAGACTGCTAAGAATAAGCTTAGCTGTAAAACTGTAATCACGTTTTGTCATAAACTGGCAACCGCGGCTTATCACCAATCCGTTTTGCCTTGAAGTACTACTTATAAATAGTGGCACGTTTTTGTGATTGATGCCAGATAATTTTTGCACCCGGCAATGCGTATGAGGATTATAACTGACTAAATTAAATGTAGGAAATCTTAACAAATTCGAGTTGTTTTTCCAATTATAGCTGGCGAATAAATGTAGCTGTGTGTTTCATTCTAAACCTGAAGGTACATTTAATTACTCTTTATCAGATATATATTTCGTTGAACAAAATATCTATTTATGCTTTCTCCAGCGATGCCTTTATCCGTTAAATCTGGGTGATTTGCATTTTGCAGTTCACGCCATGTTAATATCAAAAGCGAGATTTCCAAGTAAATTTTACTTAGTATAAATTATCTAAGATCGACTGCTCCAAGGTTTTGTCAGGAGCACAGGGACGTTACAAGGGACTCGACATGAAGCCGGGAAAAGCCAGTGTTGACCGATAATCGGAATGCTTTGGAATCTTTTTCCGTATTTTCTACGCTTCATTCTGTATCCCGTTGGATAAGCGTAACCTACCGAACGATTTTATTTACCTATATGTACCGTTGACCAACTGCTTCAGTCTCTTCTCTGATCTGCTAGTGTGCAAGTAGAAGAACCGTCCTACTCGCCGCAGCTGGCGGCCTCCTCTGCCGACGTTGTCCCACCGACATTAGCCAAAGCGCCATTAATCGCTGTGCCAACTCAGACGACTCAGACGAAGAAATGCTACAGACGCCTCTGTGATGAAAGTTACACAAACAATCACATGACCGCAGCGATGGTATAACAAAGTGGTGTACCATGTGAACCGCTGTATGCTACGGCGACAATTTCAGTGTCCTACTGATTGTGTTCTGGTGTGAGAGTTGTCTTACCATTGTTACCAACCATGGTGAGAAAACAAAAAAACGTCTCACTAAGTGAACCGTAGTTGACTAAATTCGTGCGGGTGGTAGTGCCACTTTACACAAATTTCACGATTTCGCTTGACAGATCTTCGGCGGGGCCATTTTCCAGGATAGGTGCTCCTTGCCCTGAATCAGGTATAAAAAGAGTCAATCAAGAGAATAATCTGTTAATAGTCGTCAATCACAGAATTCGTTTGGCGCAATAACGCAAGGATTGCATGAATTTGAAAAAGGCGCGCAGTGTTGTTCTCTCAAATGGATCCACTTCTCTTTTTGATGGCTGTCACGGCTTTGAAGTGCTGTCATCGTTATTTGCTCTCATATGTTTTCGCGTCTGCCACGCAGATAGGGCCTTAAAGTTTTAAGAATTCCACCGAGCTGTGTGTGAGGTTTCTACAAGACGAATTGGTTTCCCAGTTGGTGCCGCATGTCATATGCTGTGGCCTATGTTTAACAAATAGATAATGTTTATTTGAACGAATGTTTTTTTGATGAACTAGAATTTTCTTTAATCACTCGGCTCATTCGAGAGGGAAGATACTTGAAGCAAATTTCCGTATCACGTACTGGTTACATCGGTTCGTATAGTGTACCCTAGAAGCAGTTCCATCTCCTTTGTTACTGCGCCCGCCACTTGTCCTCGATGGTTTCGATGATTTTGATGGTGGGTTCGTATCGTAGTAAAGCGCAGGCGGGTTGTCGGGTTTTGCTTGAGTTTCTGTAACTAAAATTTAACCAAGTCGAAGTTGCGAGTTGAATTTTCAGTCAGCCTCCGCGCCTTTGCTGATGTCTCCTTGCTACCAGAATTTCACTGCTTTTATTAACCTTCTAACGGCCACACAATAACAACTACCAATTGCAGCACCACCCGCATCAACCTAACGAGAGATCATCATTACCAATCAACATTGGTTGATTTTCTTGCCTGTGTTGCTGTTGTTGTCTCTATGGGTAGGTGGGTATTCCTCTCTAGTTCTCAGCAGTGGTCGGTACGACTAACATCAACATCATCAACAGCAACAGCGGCAGAGGCGATAAGTGTCGCCATGTTTGCGTTGATGGGAATAGCGGAATGTTCGCTTCGAATGCTCAACGTCGCTGCTCCCCAGTGCTCACTGTTCGCCTGTTAAAGCGCGGCTTGTCGTCGTAGTTGCCGGTGGCTGTTGGCGGTGTTCTGCCAGCCAGAGCGTGGCACCTAGACCCAGTGCGTCAATTATTTGGTCAGTTAGTGATTGTGGATACTTGGCCGTTTGGTGGTTAGTCGTTCGCATATTGGGTTATTGGCTGCTCGGTTACGCGTGTGTGTCTGCCTGTGAAGGGAAAAAATAGAGAGCCGTAGTGTGCTAGTTGGTACAGCGGTGTTGTTTTTTGCGACAGCAGCGAAAGACGGCTGAGAAAAACAACGAGAGTCAACGTGAGTGTTTTCCGATGCGGCGATTACGTCTACGACGAAGGATATATAAAAACTCGTAGTATCCTGCTCAAAAAGAGTTGGAGAGTAAATTTTAAATCTGTGTCTGTCGTTATCCTTCGTCCCAATATGTTAGCACCGACATAACTTCACCATTTGATGGCTCAAATAAAACGACATAGAAATAAAGATACATTATCTTCTCTGGATAGTGGATAAAGGTGTCGTCGTTACCACGATAGAGCCAATGCTCCACCTTTGTGTTGCTCCTTGTCAAAGTGAAATTTGTGTGTACAGTGTTTTGCGGTGCGTTCGGTGGTGTTTCGCCGTATTTATTCCATCCCTGTGGGATTTCTGTGTATCGTCGTTGTTGTGGTGCTGTTGCTGCCGCTCTCTGCGTTCGGTTGAATTCGTTTCAAGCGATTCACTATTCAGGAGATGGAACCAACGGACTAAGGAGTTACGAAGCCGCATGAACGAGGGGCACTTTATTGTAGATATTATATGTCACACTTTCAGTGTGAAACAAGTAGAGAAGAAAATAATAAAGGAGAGAGAAAGAGAGATGAAATTCTGAGTGACCACCGTCGGGAAGTAGACAAAAAAATCATCTAAATTGGTACCGGAGGGAAAGCATACTACTGTTGCGTGGGGGCGCTTTTCCTCCGCTCCTCTGCCCCCGCACCTGCATCCGGCTAGGTAACGGTCAGTGGCTGGAAGCAAGAAGGTTGGAGTTCGAGAACGAGCAAGAACGAAAAAAGGAGCACGAGAACTTGGCATTGTTACCCATCCTCCTGCATACCTCGCACAATAACATACATAAGGAATTCGATATCGCTATAGATATCAAGAGCATAGGCGAAAAAGAGCGATAAAGAGAGAAAGCACGTACCCACGAGCGGAAGGCATGACATCCAGCAGCGGTGTCCACTTCGTCGGCGGCGGCGGTGGCAATCAAGCCATCAAGCAGGAGTAATCCTGGTTGAGAGTCGGGGCGTGTGTTAAGAATCAATGCACCGCCTGAACGCCAGGTCCGCCGACTCCTGCCCTGCTGCTGTCGCCGTTGACGGCGCCTCCATAAACGACGAGGTTCTCGTCGTATCGACGGCCGCCGGCAAATGCAATGGAGGGCGTAACAAGCGACGAACTCATCGGGGCTGGTGGCGGGCCGGGGTCCCTGGCGCTTATGAGTCCCGAAAGCCCACCCCTAACAGCACCAACATTGCCACCATTGCCGCACAATCTCATTGGCGGTGCAGGAGGCGGCGGGAACGGAGACGGCGGTGTTCCCGCGAGTGGTGACCATCCAAGTGATAACTCTGCTGCATTTGAACGGGGCGTCGGGCGAAGCCGTAGTGCTTTCCAGCTACGCACAGGTGAAGCAGATAGCAAATAACTTCTAAGTAGATATAATAATAAATAACCATAATAGCAATATGTAATTGACGATAACTGTAGAGGAAGAAAGATTGATTTAATAGTAGTAATTAAATTTGTCAGAACGAGAATAGAATGAACGTACGTATCACACAGCATCATTTTTTCCCGTGACAATATTGCCAATAACAGTAATGATGATAATGGTAATTATCGTTATATTATTTTGACGACGCCAATGATGATGAAGTTGATAGTGTGATTAATGACAATACTAATAATAATAATCACTATCATCATCATCGTAAACCACCTACTTTGTTAGCGTTTGTACGTAACATTTAATATATCCGCTGCGAAAAATTACATCAAAAAATTGGTGGCATTAACAACGACAAGAGAAACAAATGAGCACTAAGTACAAACGGATCTATTATTATCATGCTGATGATCAATTATGACGCGACGGGAAGTGAACAAGTACTTTGCAGTTCGTCATCTATCAAATGGAGCACATATTCTAGAGAAAGAGGAAAACGAACACAAGAGCCAGAAAGTGTACGATTTCAGAAAGTGGATAATGGGGTTCTCTCGTATTTTTCTTTGTTTCGACACTCAATTGTGTATAGGAAAATTAGTGATAAGGGTAGATAAAATAAGACTTCTATTGTCTACCCAAAACGTTGTTGCTGTAGTATTATCATGCGGATAATATATTGTTCCGCCGCCTCGTTGTTTCTACTGAACCGCAAAAAAGAGAAGAGCATCAATGTGCGAATACGGATCGACTACTGCCTGGCCTTCAGGCATAATATGGCGTCTGCCGTTGACTAGTAGCTTCACTTATGTTGAGTAAACAAGAAGGGCAGAAGAGGGGAAAAACAAGTGTAATCTATATTGTCATCTCTTTTTTCCCTGCTTCTGTTAGCAAGTTGATTCAATGGCTCTCACCGCGCTGCTTTATTTTTGTTCGAAAGATCAAGTCGAAAATGTTCTCGATGAACACAGTATCGCGCGCGTGTGCATGGGGCCCTAACAAAGAGGTGGCCTCGATGTGGAAGACTGCGTGCGCGTCTGCCCCCAATTAATCCAACGTGGTGATTACTCGTTCACGCGCTTGATCGAAACAACGATAGAAAGCCAAATTCCTACCAATCGAATGCATCCTTTCGTGGCCTACAGCAATGGCGATTCATAGGATTCTATCGGTGTGTACTTCTGAAATGACAGCAAAGCTGCTCTGCCGTCGTTGGTGTTCACAGCATTTAGGTGTCGACTCCATTGCCGTCACCATAACTGTATATTAGATCAGAGTCTCGATCGCATCAGTGAATCACCGAACGCCCGGTAGAAGTCATATGGCAGGCTGCTACTGTATAAACAGCGGCCGCCGGCAGATGCAGGTCGTCGTACTCAATCCGTTTAGACTGGCGATAAACCCACCCCAAAAGGCATGGGGCCGCCATACAAGGTGATTAGTAAACGGATGTTTTACTTTCCGTACGAACACATTTTACTTTAATAAAGTGTAAGGTTTTATAAACTCCCGGGCTTTTCATAATGAGAAAAATAAGATGCTCTAAAAAATGTCAGATTGGCAATTGGCTAGTGATTAGTCGGAGGATGATCATAGATTGAAGGAAGATGAGTATAAGTGCCAACTATTGTCAAAACCCAATCTTACGACAATACAGAAAAAAGCAGGCAAATTAATGCAAAGGCCTACTAGAAACTAGCTAGAAACTGTTGATCAGTTTTCCAAAAAGATCTTATATTTTATTAAGGGATTGAACTTTCCAAGTTCAATAAATGTATGTGATATGTTAGCGGTAGTGCATAAGACAGCTTGTTCACTACGAAATTTTTTCAGGCATTATTATGTATGCTGTATTATGAAGCTTGAGGTCACTCGCTCATATTATGATACCCTTAACATCAGATCAAACCCCAACTACTAGAGTTTACATACTTAATTTTCGATTCACTCGGTCTGTAGGTGTACAACTTTAGTAGTTTTATGAAGATGCTGGTACCTATACGTCCTACAAAAAGGTAGACTTTTTTCGAATACAGGGCTGCTATCTTCAGCTTTTGACATAAGTGCGAAAATTTGGGTCCCGCGATGCCGTGCACTACATTAGACTAGTTTTCCGCATTTTGCACTCGACTGTCGGCTTCTGTTAGCAAAGTGACTCACGATCTATGGCTGTATGACCGGTGGTTATGCAGGAGCTTTGTTCCCACGTCTGGTTGGTAGGGTTTAGGTGTCGAACTCGGTGGCTTGGTGCATTCATGTGCGCCTTGCCACCGGAGGAGACACGTATGTGCACGAGTTCAATCCCCGCCGTTGCACATTTGTATTTTTGGGGTCCGTCTTACTAAGTGATCCAAAAGGCCCTACAGTGGACGTTAAAACAATAGGTGTAGAATGCAACATAAGGGAATAAGCCAAAAAAGAAAACGGTGCCAATGTGAGCTAAGCTTAGGCGGCGTTCAAGTGAAGCCATCGGAGACTAGCACCAATTTTAGACTTACGCGTTGTAACGGCGCCGTAGCCAGCTGGGATACAGGAGTGTAGTATATTGTTAGAGAAATGCCTGAAGCACTCTCAATGGAGATTTCCAAACAAAGTAAAACGCGCGCCGGTATTACTAAGCTTAGCAGCCAATATTTTTAGGGCCCCCACATAGTACGACATATGTCGACGTATAAGACACATAAGACGACACATAACGACACATGTGCAACAACAGTGATCGAACCCGTGAACCAACGTGTATCCTTCGGTTGTAAGGCGCACGCGGATACACCAAGCCACCGAGCTCGACAGGCCTAGCATCCGCGAGTCTTGGTTCGGTCGTTCCTAAGTCTAGAGAAAAAGCTAGAGAAGATGCAGTTATAGAAATCCGCACCGGACCGGCACCCTGTCATTCGTCATCGATTTACATTGGCGAGGTTGCTAATAGGCAGCGTCGAGCCTGTATTGGGTGAGTTAACCGTATACGAGTTACGGATCGGAAGAAACTTGGAGCAGGTTAGCTAGAGATCTAGGTTATTTGTCTGTAGGCATATTGAATTATTGTCTGTCGAATGGTAAATTCACTCATGTGAATTACCTATTGGCACATCCTGTCTGGGAGCTCAACCCAGTTCAGTTTTCCGACAAGATGAATTCTAGAATGGTTTCATTCTGAATGGCTTGTCTTAACGTGTTTTATCATTATTACAAGCGCACGACACAGACAAGCTTGACTAGCGTGTATATTTTCAAAATGCTTTCACATTCGATACTAGTCCCCACCGAGGCAAGAAAGAGGTGCTTATTATGAAGTCATAGTCCGTAAAAGTTTTAGGCTAAGGAACAATCCTCACGTATTCGACACACTGTACAAAAGTTCTGACAAGGTTGTCAGATTTTTCCATCGTAAACAGTTCGTACTTTATAAGTATATTAACGGCATTAATGTCCGAATTTTACAAGGTGCATTAATAATTCAAACAGCATATGTTACTCATTGATATTCACATTGAATCAGCTGGGGTGAATTGCTATACGTTAACCGCAATCTTACTTCACTACATGTTTACTTGACGTGCATAATTGGTCAACCTAACTTTTAAAGAACGCATGAACTCTCATGACATATAAATTATTGTACGTTAAAGTTAAATATCTCAAAACATCGGTATCACTTATCTATGATTAATGGCTTTGCGCTGTCTCATGTTTCAAAAACTTAATTCGCATACACTACCGATGATCTGAAGTATCAAAGATTCGCTTCAGTAGTGATGTTATACTTTTAAATTTGTTGCTGGGACTAAGAGCTTGACATTAGAATTAAAAATGGCCACCTTTAGTACAATACATCAATGGTTCAGTCAGTGGTTCAATCAGTGGTTATCGGTAAATGACTAAATAATGTTGTATGACCAAGATAAATATGTGTTTTTCATTGGACCTTCCGACTAAATTATATATTATGAACCGAAAGTGGAATGGAGTTCAAGTGAAAATATATACATTTAAATGAGCTTGGCTCAGGAGGTTTAACAAGATAACTATTAATATAGTGAGTAACTACATTTTGGTGAGTTTGCAAGTAATCGAACTCCAGGAATAAAAAGTCAAGATCTCAAGTTTACGGAGAACCTCACAACGCCATCATTGTGTTACTTGAACCTGTTTATGTGGGGCTTTATGTTGGTCTTCGATATAACTATCAAAAAGGTGACAGCGGTCACCAGAAATAATTCGTGGTCTATTAGGGAAGCTCAGTTGGCGTTGAACCAAGTTGCTCCCCCTTCAATGTTATTTGCTCTTTATTTTATCGCATGCAATCAACTGTTGAATAATTGGTCGAGCTTTAGCTGGCTGTCTAATCTGAGCATCCATATTAAGCAGTGGTCCGTTCTTAGTTCCGCCTTTGGCGGAGTGATTAAGATGCACGGTTGTACCACAGCTATCTGCGTCATTTACACTTTGCTTTAAGCTTTAAGTGACAACGCAACGTATACGTGCATAATGTATAGACACATTTGACTGATATACGTTTATTGGAATTGTGCTATATGTTGCCGGCTGTAGACACTGGTTTTACAGTAGTCTAATTGCAAGAATGTGGTTTGTCAAGATGACGGCACAAATTGAAACTATAACGGCATGTAAAAATAGCCGTGCACACTATAGATAGCAAGGTATAGCTACTCTTAAGTGCGCTAATGTCTATGGGATAATTAGCGTACTCGTTCCCTGCCAACAAAGCTCATGGTAAAATGTCTAGTGGCGTTTCATTTTGAAATTAGTGGCTAACGAACACCTCAATAATGCAAGATTGAAGGTCTTGGGGGCTTTCCCACAATAGCCACTGTGAACTGCTGTTTGCAATCAATGCCCATGGAAGTAGCAGAAAAAAGCCAAAGAAGCTAATGCGGTGCTGTCTTGTTTCAGGCTCCATTCATGCCGATTTTCTCTAGTTGTGACCAAGGATAATTTATTCTCGTGCGATCCGTATTAATTATAATGTCCAAAGCTACAGTATACGTCTTCTTTTCGATAAATTTTTATCGAATAATAAAGTGAATTTAAGTGCACACATAAGTGTGTGCTTAAATTCATTTTATTATTCGACACAAACAGCTTCGCATTTATAATTCTTTTTCGGACCCCACGTATGATGTATCGTTTTATAGTGGGCTCGTTGAATGGCCAAAATATGCTTGAATGCTGCGGTTGCAAGTGCAAACGACGAACTGATTTGTTGCTAGCCTATAAGGGAACTTCTCTATTGAGAATGATGAGTTGTTCTACTACTTCATCATTTTTTTAGGGGTCTCATAGACGGTAGCGCTGGCGAATGAGACGAGAAATGAAGCAGTAATATAGGAACACGTTAAAAATATGTCTAGTGTTCATTTGAGAATATAGGGCAGTATTTGGTTGATGAACTATATGAATAGTGCGCAGAGATGAAGAGCTATACAGGCCACCACTCCTCTCAGGATCAGTACGAACATCGAGAAGCAATACTCTTGCAGTACGTTAGGAATTGTAAAGCATTCACAAGGGAGTCTACCGTAATGAATTATATCTGAAATACGCAGAAATCGACTTATCTTTAAAAAATGGTTGAGAAAGTTTTCCGAAAAAGTTTCGTTGCTGCAGCTTCTTGAGGAATCGTAGGCGGAATCGTCATTTTCATATTTTGAGCGCGTGTCTTCTCGATGAATGACTCTTCCCATTTCCAGATTTCAGGCATCGATGCGATCGTCTGATTTAACGTGTCAAAGAGTGATTTGCTCAATGCACTTTTCTATCTTTTTCGGCGTTAAAATGCATTAAAACATCATACATTCATATTGGTTATAGGAGTCCAAGTACATACGAGATTTGACTAAACGTTTTTGATTAAACAGTCTTTGTGTGTTTCTTAGTTTCTTAGTATATGTGTTACGCTTATTTTGTCAATTCTATTAAAACGACAGTCTTGTCAGTGCTGTCAATGCTGACTCGCAGCGGTGATTGGACATAGTCATCGTCCTCTCGATTCATTGATTTCTCGTTGTTGCTTTGATTGGAGCGCCGCAGGATGTGGTGTGGTCCGATCTGTTTTTGTGTAATAAAAAAATGTGTATATGTCTGGTATGCTGGTGGTGATTGTACAGAATTAAGAGAGTCGTGGCCGTTTATGCTAGTTGGTCCGCTCTGTATGTTCAGTCAAAACATAACGACAAATTGCGCTGCACTCAATGATACGTACGATGAGCTAATTGAAATCATGTGACCGCGAAGTTGTAGTGACTGGCTCCGACTTTCTGTCCATACGTCTGTCTGTTTACTCATTGGCGCCTTGGATCCTTTTCTGGGCTGGTCACGATTGGTTTCGCAGCGTACGTTGTCACAGTGCGCGACAATACCGATGATGACCCTGTGGCCTGGCGAGTCGCATAGTTTGACAAGAGCTTATCACAGAATTCTGCAAGAGTAGGGCACATATTGGACGATAGTCCGTGGCGTGCTATAACATGCTGTGCAAAACGCCCTATTGATGCAAACAGCTCTAATCGCTATCACAGTTTATAGACGTAGCACACCAGTACCACGAGATTGAAGTGGTGACAGATGACATTCTATCGAAGTTGATTTAGTATCGCGATAGCTGCATGAAGCAAACGTACGAACGGAGGAAGCAATCAGTTGTTCTGCTTATTTGAAAGTACTCTCAAGATATCTTACACATTACAATGGGTTGTGTCGTATAACCCGCGAGATTGCGTCAACCATGTTTGCGGCGAAATTCGTGGCAGAGTGTATGCCACTAAAATTTAAAATGGCCGTGATTCTTCAATACAATGTAAATAAATGTTGTCCATGATAATAGAAGTTTTGGGTATATTGAGTTGCACACTGTCAAAACATACGCATTTACGTGCATTTTAGGCAACATGAACAATGGAGCTATGGTACATGCATCCAAGTTGAAGAATCTTTAATATTTGATTGCTCCCAAGATTTATGGCCAGAGCCCATAGATAAACAATATTATATTGCACTGTCTTTTACACTTCATGGCATATGTGATTTCATACGGCTTGGCTTATTTAGTTATTTCCAGAGTATTTATATTTCTTTAAACTTCATTAGATTTATACTAGATTAATTGAGCAACTGGAACGACAGCAGTTTCAATTGAATCTATGGTCGTAGATAACGTGCCGTCTTTTTTCGAATGTGAAAATTGACGAAAATGTGACTATGAGATAGAGGCGAGTTATTATAGCTGAAAATATATACGTGTCAAAGGATGGTCACCTACCGTATGAATAAATCAATCACTTATAAAGGCTGATTCGATTTTCCTAGACAACTGACTATGCGGGTTTCGAACCTGTTCTATATTGATCTGTCTGTAGTTTTGTACTTAGCCAACATCGGCGGCTTGTCTTAATAAGACAAAACATCTTGAGCAACGTGCAGATTTAATAATAAAGGAAGACAAGTGTATTCATTAATGGAAGCGCGAGCGATCGTACACGTAGTCAGGCGTCAGAGTAGTATTTACTTACTTTAACAAATTTGTATAAAAAAGTGTTTGGCCCTAATTTAGTGGGGAATTTTTCGGAGTGAGTCCTAATATAATGCTATTAGTTTTTTTAAGGGATGGATCGAGCAACGCAGTGGTAGACGAAATTTCAGTCGGGTGGCCTCGGTTAGTGAAAGTGAAATCCTATAAATGCCTATAATAGCCTATATAAAGATGAGTACCTTGACGTCGTGCAGCCTTTGCCTAATTGAACCAGCTCGACATCATTTTGAATTTTGTTTAGATACGTACGTTTTTAAAAGGTCCTGCGAATGAGAACACGACAAAAAATTGTGACTATCTGGGCTGAGTTGCACTGGAGACCACTTTTATCAACGGCTTTTACTTTGGAGGGTGAACGATTCGCATTATATTACTCTTGCTTTCACACAGCTTCAAAAATGTATCATTGTCTGTTATGTCGTTTATTTTGCGAGATTTCTTTTATAAACTATTTGAAATACGAATCTTGAATTTCGAATTAATAAAATTAATGAGTATTTTTAGTAATTTGAGGGATCTCGATTAAAATGCGCTCCTCAGACTTAATGAACCGGGTGGTCATGCCAGAATATTTTAAAGTTGGCTGTGCATATTTGCGTTGGCTCAAATGACTTCTAACAGCTATCATATATCTGGCCATTCGCACTATTGATTGTTCAGGTGATTTCACTATTATACGTTATTGAGCATAAAACTAGGCATGCACTGTTGACAACGAATTGTCGTCAATCCGTGGAATCAGAAATAGCGCTACACATATTTTGAGAGCACATTGTTTCTTCTATTGAAGTGTATGGTGAATTTTTGAGCATCTATTGAACAAGAATGCCCTAGGAGGTACGACGTTTTATTGCTGGAAAAACCGACCGCTTCAGTTCTTGTCTATTTTTTGGGGCTATCCGACAGATAGTAGAGGGGCTAGTTGTTCCTCTGTCAACTCTTTTCTTACCGAGTTATTGTTGCTGTTGTTCTGAGTGCAGTGGAGCGAGACTTTTAGCATTACCAATGCTGCAGTGTATAGACATCGTTGTGACTTGCATGATTGTTTTTGAAATTCATGGTGGGGCGCCTGATCGGAGTGGTTTGCCCTTTTCGGATGATGTACCTGCGGGGAAAAGGGGAAAGGGAAGAAGACGATGGTAAAAGGAGGAAAACGAAGAAAAACAATGACAACAACAGCTGTGATCGTGTGGGTCAATTAAAGAACTGTACCATGAGTACGGAAGCAGGTGTGGACATAATAGCTACGATAGTTGCAGTTGTGATAGGGCATTTTCAACCGTCCAATAACAGAAGAAAGGGATGGCAATTATAACCGGCGATTCATAACAACAATAGCGTCGTTACCAGAGCCATCTCAAGAGTGATACTAAGAGCAATAGTAAGAACAGTTGCAGCAACAATAACAACAGAGGAAAAATGCCCTCAGACAACGAAGAATTGAAGAAGGAAGAATCCGTTAGTTGGATAAAAGAAACCCCTGCAATACAGTGCTTAAACACTTACTCAATGTTATTTACTCGATAACTGCCTCCTGAGATTTTGTAGCTACAGTGAGTTGCGAATTTGGCGCACTTTGCGATACTTTGCTCCATTTAACGGTTGGTGGACGATTCTAGTGCGATAGGATAA
Source organism: Tropilaelaps mercedesae (assembly GCA_002081605.1). Classification (NCBI taxonomy): domain Eukaryota; kingdom Metazoa; phylum Arthropoda; class Arachnida; order Mesostigmata; family Laelapidae; genus Tropilaelaps; species Tropilaelaps mercedesae. The sequence goes on from MNPL01019905.1 coordinate 48,523, forward strand.
CTCATTTTATTTTCGCTGCCTTTAACTGCACGATTTACGATGCCACAGATCCCGCATTGAAGTGGCGATGTTTGTGCGTAGTTCTTAATTTAGTCGTTTCTGATCCTCGCAGGTTATCTTAGCATATGCCCTGTGACGGCCAGCACATAGTAAACGAATTTGTCAGTTATTGCAGAGTAATGTTTGCGCAGTAACGTGCGCTTTACAGATTAACCAGCGGAAGAGTTATAAATTAACTCGGGTAGGCGCAAAGATTAAGAAAAACTCACTCAACCTGTAATTCATTCAAAAATCGACTACAAAGGTATGAATTTCCTAGCAACGTGAACAGAAATTGTGAAAAAGGTAATGCTATTTATAGAATCGTGAGACCGACCGAGGATATTTTCGAATTTACCTATTGTAACGGTAATAGGGTGAGCTGATTTCTACTCTGTTGACTAAAGGAATCTGACATTTAAGAATTACGATAAGTGATTCTTATCCCTTGATGTTATTCGTATCCTTTATGGTGATTTTCCTTATAGTTTATGCAGTTTCGACCGTTGATAATTCTTCTGCACTTCAGGTGTACGGTTGTCTTTTATTGTAATTTTTGTATTTCTATCGGAGTCTGCTAAGTAAACATTTTCCATATCTGGTTTTCCTGTAGTCGCAGGTTTTTTTGTTATCGTTATAGCGGTTGCCATTTCGCTCGAACCTAGTTATCACTTTCGTGGTCTTCTGCTAGTGGTCTTGTGTCACTGTCAGTTACAATGTTTGACAAAATATTCTTATTGTAGATGCCGTAAATGCCACGCGTATAGTGGCGGCTGTTTCTTATGGCAGAACTTCAACTGATATAATAGACGAAGCCACTATTAAACAGCAAAGGAAAATTTGTTACACTGACTGCACTGAACAAACATCAAGCACTTTTTTTATTTTTGAATCAGTGCACACTTTATGAAAGAGGTTCGCTATCGATCTTCGAAACCTGCAATGCGCTTTTCAAATCTGCTCTGTACTATCTATAACATGTGCTTCATTAAATAACTGTTAGCACGTAGTATAAGACATCGTACGAAGCTAACATCGACAGATAATCGTCCGTTCTTCGACGGATTGGTATTATATATAAATGGCTTAAACGAGGCCAACTCGCGGTTGACGCCCGCCGTGACATAGTTGAGCATGCTTTAAAGAAGCTTTGGGTCAACGAAGACAGATTGAAGTTCATAACGTGGTAAAACTAGAGCAGACGCAGGGTAGTTAGTCGCCCCATATTTTTCTTATTAGTTATTATTAAACCGAAAAAGCTTATCAACTATCGTTAAATATTCTTGAGTAGGCGTTGCAGCAAATCTGGTCACAAGTTCTGACTGCCTCTGGTTATTAAGAACAGCTACAGTTATTGAATGGCAAATATAAAACATGCACAATATTTATGCACGGAAGACGATATAAATGGGAAAAATGTACATGGGGATAAGTTATATTTTGTGAACTTCTACTGATTCTTTTTTTATAACCAACTGTCTTCCTCGTGTCATGAGCCTGGGGACTACGAAGTGCAATCTAACTGATTGACTGTCTCAACACAACGGAGATTCAGAAAGCCGCAAATCTAGTTTTTAAACCTTCGCATAAGGTTATGTTTCGGAAAAATAGCTTAAAATAGCAAGAAAGAGATTTGAAGCCTCATGGGGCAAATTTATTTTATAATTGCATTAGTGGTTAAATTAATTTTGTCGCGACAAAGTCTATGGCTGGAACTACTTTTAGCATAGAGTTCTTGTTAGCCATGGCGCAGTATCAATACTTTACACCTAATATTCGGTATTTATCCATGGACCGAAAGTTCTCTTTGAACACCAAGTGTCAGAAGTGGAACCCTCAAGCTAAGGACGTGCTTGTAAATTTAGAATATTCTACACTTTTTACCATGATGTATTTGCTAGCCTCGTACCAGAAAATTTAATATGTTATTAGGGCCTGGTAGTCCGTAAAACTTGCAAACGTTGATACACTCCCCAGCAGCGGATTAGTATCTTGCGTGATGGAAACATTTGGTCAAAAACTATTTGAAGGTATCACACTAGAACAAATTAACATTGAGTTTTCATTTAAACAATAGCGTCGCTTGTTTGTGTTAAGTTCTTTAGACATGAAATACAAAGAACCAGATATCCCTACGGCATCTAACGAAGCAGAACCGCTCGTATTCTTATTCTTGTAGACATTATCAAATAAGTTGAATAGGCCAACTATGTCTGGTTTTATTCTGTTGTATTGACAATGTTTGTTGCGGTTTTATTTCTTCAGTGAGCGGAGGCGGGAGTACAGGCGTGGGGGTGTCGGGAAAATGCGGAGGTGCCGGTGGCGCCGGGAGTGGTCCTGGTGGTGGCGGCGGGGGTGGTTTAGCAATTCGCACCGGCAGCCTCGGCTCCAACCAGCGGGGCGGGCCTTCACCGTTGGGCGATGCTCCTCCGTCCCAACAACAACAGCATCAGCGTAGCAGACTCGCCACCCTCTCCAGGTGAGTGCCTGAGAAAAGCGTGAAATAAAACAATAACAAGAGCAGATAAAGCTGTGAAGCCGTGAAGACACCGTGAAGTACAAGTTTGGCACAATAGGTTGTTTGCGTAACAAAATAAACGGAGGGGTTCATCTGCACAGGCAAATGTTGTAGCTCGATGCATATGCTAGTGGCATAGACAGACACGCACACACGTAAGGTGTGAGTTTGTGTAGCTATGTTAAGTGCTGGTATGTAAGAAAAATAATTGTACAAATGCTAAGAAAGGCAGCTGTAAATTAGCAAAGATGATATAGGTTTCATATGCATAGAATCTTTCATACCCGTAGGATATTTATATATGCTTCCATAATTAATATGTAACTTATGTAAGTTATTGATAGGTGGCACATCAAAATTAGCTACTTAATTTAATTCGATTAGTTCAAACTTAACAGTTGACTATGTTGTCAACACTCGCAGATGTTCGGGCATCGCCTGAGGATAATTTAAAAAATACTGGTTTTTGGTAAATATAAATATACCGTTCAAGAACAAATGCTTGTTTATTTAGACGGGTTGAACATTTGGTAAGTAAATTTAATTGAGAATTTCACTCAAATGAAATGAAAAATGCAAATATGAGTTGTTGTAATCACCTATTCTTAATATGTTTCGCTTTTTTTACACAAGTCTATGAATTGCTGATTTAGTATGGTAATTCAAAATATATTCGGATCGAAAGTCAAGGACCTTGACGTTATTTAAACGAGCCCCGCACAGTTGGATTGTATCAACGTACCAGAATAACAATGAGTGATGAAGTTTGAAACTACCTAAAACTCTCTTATTGGGCTTACAAAGACAGCCTGTAGAGGATTGGCAGGATCCGGTTGATAAAAACTGGGCGACCTAGACTCATGGGGAGGGACGCGCTATTGGTGCCTCAGAATGATACATCGAGAAGACAGCGAGATGGTGCATAATGAAACCATGCGATTGTGGCTTTGTGAATAAGATCAATTTCACTCCACTTGTAGCTTAGATATAGCTAGATATGGCTAGATATAGCTTTGAAGTAAGCACGCAGGTAGCTCCAATACCGCTGTGCCACAGGATCTAATAATCGCTCTACAGCCAGGTTCGGTTGAGTAACGCCTGTTGCCTCTGAGTCAACTCAGATATCAAACACAATCCGACTTCGCAGAGTGTGAGTCCTTTATTTCGTGCGTACAGATTTGAATACCTTTCAAAGGTAGATTACTTATTGAAAATGCTTTTTTTTTATATTTTTATATATTTCTATATTTTTGAATAACTTTCGCCGCCATCCTTTGATGTGTCAACAACCTCCAAAGGATCGTATTAAAGTGTGTCCTGTGCAAAAGCTGTATTTATGTTAACTTGGCCTCTTGGTTGACGACCAGCCGTTTGGCTCATGTACAGTCAGGACAGACAGCTAGCTTATTTAAAGCTCTTTCCAATAGGACTACGTGACAGAATGCTAATGTGAACCGTATTCTGGCAATATTAACTGGCGATGTACTGTTATATCTGATGTCAACATTTTTAGCGGTAAATAAAAATTTTGGTGACCAACGCTAAAGCCTGATATTTTTGTAAAACTGTCAGTCAATTATCAGTGCGCACACATGCGACGTTGATAGTTATAATAACTAGGGAACATTGCAATCTTAGTTTACATAGAATACACTTCAGCCATTCATTTACAAATAGCGTGAGATTTTTGAGGAATTTGGTTGGTCCTATCAAGTTTGGTAGAGTTAAAGGCATAAATTTAAGAAATCTACCAAACTATTTCCCATTAACAGAAGGGTACCAGCTACTGAGGTAAGGGCATTCCTTTAACACTCTCTATGAGATACTGATGTGTCAATATTGAATTAGACTAAGGAAGGCGAGTAAAAGCTATGTGAACTGAATAAACAATTACAATCTACCACACGCATATTTGCGCATCTTCCTGAACAATGCCTTCGGTTAGGAGGTGCGGAAACATTAAGCAGCTGCTCCCTCGATCTAAGTAAAAACGGTGTGCTATCACTATTCAATTGATTGGCTAGTTGAATAGGTAAAAACTCTACAGATATATCAAAATAATGGCTTAAATACCTGATTGTCAGTGGCAACTGTTATTATGTGACTAACTAGACTCTACGTCGGGAAAGAACTATTACTGCGAAAGAGAATGGGCTGTTCAGAGGCAGCAACCATCTTTGAAAAAGATTGCTTGACCGAGACAACCCACGCTGCATGCCCCGTCGGTAGCGGACCAGGTCAATTAAGATGTTAGCAAGTCTAGCTATTCTGTGTCTAGTGAGGGTTTATTCAAATGAGTGAACCATTGGAGGAAACACACGATTCTAGGCTGCATTACTTGGCGAACTGGATATGATTCTTTACTTGCATAGAGCCGAACTATTACTATATATATATCGTCGTATAGTAGACTGCATAAAATCAAGAGTGTATGTGATGTAAGCTGTAATTGCAACAGTGGCGGAAAGTGTATTAGTATAATGTAGATCAGTTATCCAATATATATATTGCTAGCCCTTTTGGATACAGATTATAAGTGAGTGAGCATAAAAATAGTAGTTGAAGTTGAAAAGTCTACGAATAGTCTGACTTCAGTCAGTTTACACAAAGCTAAATTTATGAATTGGCTTGTCAAAGGAACCGCCTACATTGTCCGCATACGTCCAAACGTTTAATCAAGTTATAAGTAAATAAAAACCCGTATATCTGCCAAAAATAATAATGCAGACCAAAGTACACACATAATAGCGCCAACTCTATTTTTATATCAAGAATGTACGAAGCTTGAAAAAAAGCACCTGTCGCTGCAAGAACATAATTTGAGTCAAAAGTAGTTTACGAGTTCGGTGAAACACTATTTCCCTCCCTGCTGAGTTGTTTGAATTTTATGTACTAAGTCACAAGGCGCGATTACGATCAGACGCTTTTCCCGAGTAGCTTGACGATACGAATGGATCCATCATGGTGGGGGCGACGTTTAATAGCTTTCGAAGTAAGGGAAATTGTTTGTTTTACAGTTTTCTGCGGCAAGTCGAACATCCTTTTAACAATTTAAGCCTTCCCCAATTAATGGCGTTAAACCATCGGGACGTGCTACAGAAACGGGTAGAAAACTTGTATTTATGGGTTGATTTCGAACACTCATAGCTTTACCATGAGTTCTAATATTTGTAGATGTGAGAATATTTATCTTGGGGCCTATAAACGGTTCGTGCGTGTGTTCGAAGGTTACCACGAAACTTTGGATTCGTGTCGGCTTAACGAGGTAAAGTAAGCTTGTTGCTCCTGCACCATAGACACGCCCCCTGTCACTGTAGTTGAAAAGCGATTTCGTTGTGTTTGTGTCGTACGTTAAAATTCCCGAATGTTATTGTAGCTTTAATATGTGGCCAGGAAGTGTCTCAGGACGTCCTCAAGAAAATCGTGATGTAAAAGAGGCCAATGTTAAATGAATGCGTGTTTTGTTCAAGCATTATTGATTTACACTGATTGTATCGTAGCTATCCCCTCAGATAAAATATTGTCACTATTATAATGACAGTAGTTTTCACTAGTGAGCGAATATCATTTCGCGTTCAGGCATGAATTTACATCCTATACAACCAACTTTACTCCAACAACAAGTTTGTACTCAATGTAAGGACACTGTGTACAACGTCGGCGAACCTTTTGATTGTAAGAAGAACCTTTTCCACTTGATTCAGAATTCTTTGGTTCACTCCTCTCTTAAAATGTATAGGAAAATTGAGCAGATAAGCGATTATAAGTTGAGCATAATCAACCTTGTGTTGAACTGAAAAGCACTGACAGTTCAATGAAGTTTCTCTAGTTCGAAAATTTTGAGTTGACCATTTCACTGCGTTGTTGGATAGAAGAACCAATTCAATTGCGCTTAAATCTCCTTTCGATCCATCGTATGTTAATTTATGATTTCGTATTAATTTCTGATGCAACATGTGAGTTCACATTATTCGCATTTGGTAACCAGAAACCCATAATATAGCCTAGCTCAAAATCATAAAGCTCTTAGTTGTCATCAAGTAATAACAGCCTAGAGCTGAAGGTAGTTTATCCATTACTGGAGCTCCGTCTCGCTCATTTTAGCTTTATCTTGGCTCTTCTCGTAGTAGAAAACCTTTTTTATACCTACAACTGGGCAAAGTGGCGAATGGTTCCTTCCGTTACTTCGCGCATTGCTTGTCTCCTGATTGCTCTTAGGTTAGCTTTTCTGACTTTTATAGTGCTTTTTGGAACAACTTGCTACCGAAATTACGTTAATGTAAAGCTCTTTAAATTATTCGCGCAACAGATTTTTGGATATGCTTGGATTTGTTCTCTACTTAAGCTACCTTCTTTATTCAGTAGAAGACGGTATCTTGTTTTAGGGAGGTTTTCGTAACTTCTGATGCACATGGACAGTGATGCGGTCACATCAGCGTTGGTGCGTTAGAGGGCTCGCAAATCTGCTTATTCCATGTTCTCCCCTTAGGATGGCTCGGAATCCTTACCGTATTACTTCGAATGTCCATCCAGGGATAGTGCGTGTACCCCCTAGGTGGACCGGAGAGAACACAGGGTGAAGCCAGACCAAACAGCCTACAGGCCCTACCTTCTCCTTCCAGCCTCTGGTTTTCCACTCGACTCTGCGGCTTGTGACTTCTAAACGGCATTACACTGCTTGACTGATGGCTTTCTTGAACCAAGTTACTATTTTGTTTATTCGTAATAGTTATAATGTAGGAATTCCATTTAGTCCGATTTACTGCGCTTGTTTTTCGCAATTGTCTTCTTGCTTTTGCAGAAACAGTTTGTATAGTCGCTCTAAAGAGCATATTTCACTGAATATATAAAAATAGGGTTGCACATTGTAAGTCAGACTTGATCACACCATTTGACTTTGGCGTCTCCTCGCGTACCGTAGAGTTTGCTGAATTTTGGTTCTGTGGTGGTTTTTCTGTGAGACTAAACGAATTTGAGAAAACAAGAAACGGTGATTAGTGGTTTACAAATGAAAAAAGAAAAGGGATCTACTGCTGGTCATGGGTAGCAATAATAGGAATTATACCGTCCTTTTCATTTTCGTCGTAAAGCCGTTTATTTACAATCCATCCGAAAAGTAAAAGCGGATATGGAAACATAAATTTTTCATAGTCATTTCCTGAATATTCACAAAATCTCCTTCATAATGTGGTCTATTCAATTGAAACGTATACTTATCAACGTCGTTAAGTATTGGGGAAGAGATGGTATGTTGCTGGTGGCTGGCGAATATCGTCCGCATTCCACCGCCTGTTCATTTCTAATAACGTTAAAGCATTGGCGTGTCCAAGATAACTGAAAGCATGACTGAATACAAGACAGCTTTTTCCACCTGCTTTATACGCCGTTTGGTAGATGTATTTAAGCACTTTAATTTTATTTAATTATTTTAATTATTTAATAATTTAATTATGACACAATTGTAGAGACATGGCCGCAGTTTCTCAATATCAAGTAGTCTACCCTACTACTAATCTACGTATTAACTAAATTTCAAATCATTGCTCATACTTTCCTTTGGCAAATTTCGAACAGTGAATTTCCCCAAATGAAATACGATGATAAGGAGCTCGTCTCTATTACGTTTGAGACACGAAATATTTCCGCATCCGTAGTTAGAGTCATGCCATATCCGTTCTTGTGGTTGGGCAGAGGGAGTTCTATATACGATTCCTCAGATACTTTTCTGTTATATGCAGTGATAACCCTAAAATTTTTACAAATTATAGTCGTAAAAATTGTAATAAAAAGATTTTAAAAAAATCTAGTGCCTAAAAAGACGAGATTTTACCACGATTTTACCACCAAAGATTTTAATCACGATCCAAGGGCTGCTCAAGCGGTTTTTATCAAAACCATTTCAGGTTGTGTGCTTAGTGCTCGATTTTCTAAATCCATCCCTTGGGCATGAGAGACAAAAGGCTTTACTCCCGGTTTTTCACCAACATAGGCAGACTTAGCCAACCGCTGGGGTTGCAAACACATTAAACGATCACTTCGCAGCGGTTAGTGCCAGGACTGAATCTTCACTCCACATCGTTAAGGGTGATAGCTGGACAAGATAAGCATCTCCTGTCTTCTTCCCGGTTAGTCAGTTCGGTTTCAGAAAGGCGCGGCCGTTCTAGCTGGCTCTTGCTCGCTTATGGCGGGAAATTGGTGACACCGTTGAGAAGATCAGATATGCCTCGGTGTTTTTCTGGATGTGCCAGCTCCTTTGAACTGTCTTAGACACCGTTTTTCTGCAAGCTCTGAGGATCTTTGGGTGCTATGAGATGATTGTGAAATGGTTCCGCTCGTACCTCTCAGGTAAAAGGTAGTAAGCTAGGATCGGTCGAATCTGGTCGGAACAATGCGAGGTTGACCGGAGCACCTCAAGGCTTTGTTCTCGGGCCATTCATGTTTTTGGTGTTCATAAACTTTATTCTACTGAACCTCGCAGCTGGGAACTTAATGCACAACGGCCGCTTATGCAGATGATACCTCCCTACTGTTCAGCATTCGTCCAAGAGTTGTCGAAATGACATTCGCGAGGCTCTTAGGAGGGTTGAAAATATTATCTGAATGTTCGAAAGGTTTGAATTCGCGAGCCATGTTGCTAATATGAAGTTCCTTCTTCCATTCCTTCTTCCAGCCTTTAAAGTGGGGGAAGGAACCATTTATAATTACATTGTTTTCCTAATCGCCTTGGTGCCGAAAAAAACAGCCCGTAGGCCGACTAAGTTTCTGATGATTGCCACGCTCTCGTGTAACGCGTAGCGGCGGTATGGGATTTGCCTCCACGCTAGTTTCATCCACTCTTTTCAGCGTATAAGTTTTCAGGACAGGCAAAACCATTCTTTTTTTAATTTGTGTTGATAATTATCTTGTATGTTCGATGCACAACTTTCTACGGTGTCTTTCTTTGTCGTTCTCCTTTTTTTTATTTTGTCTCATCTCGGTGCGCTTGGTTTTAATATGTTATATCGTTACTGTGCAAGCTGCAATTATTCTAGCCCATGACTTCAGCTATGTAAGCTTTAGCATTTATGAAACTGCTACTCCGTGAAAAAAATCATATTCAAATAAATTTAAATTATAACAACGGATGTAAACATTGCCCATCATATATAATTGATTATGAATAACTATGGAGCTGTATGTTTCAGGCAGACGCTTTTATCGGTATTTTTACGAGAACTCAAGGTGTAACACTTGCAGTTTCGTCAATAAGCCAACATTGTAAAAAGGTAAACAGTAGATTGATTGGCTAAATCAGAGCCTTTACCGCCAAGTGGCTGCCTGGGATTGACATTTGCTTATCACCTTGAGATTGAAAAAACCCACTTTGAATACGATATTCGTGCTTTATAATATGGATGAATGAGCATGAAGATACAGTTAGCAACGAAATAGTTCATGTAGCCGCCACATTTGTTGTTCGTTACTCTAATATAGTTTATTGCATTTTGCCTTTAGAAAAAATGATTCAACATGTGTGCATATGCTTTGCTGTGAATAGCAACTTATTGTCTCACGCAATTCACCATTGCTCATGAGGTATATAATCGAGGTGAAGATATAAACCATTCGTATAAACCATCTATTTCTGTGAACTGCAGGTCCGGCGTATATATTGAAAGTCGTAAAGTCGTGGTAACAATATACGTTTTTTCTCTGTCACAATAAGAAAACACTATATGTAATATTAGATATCTCTAATATTAAGACTATCTTGATTGGGTTTAGCTCGAAGACGGAGAACAGAATTTTTGTATGCGGCATTGTTTTACGTTGCGGTAAACTGGATTTTGGTGAACGGGCAAAAACTAATCAGGAGTAGTTCATAGAAAATTATCATAAAGACATAAAGAGGTTATTGTGAGATTCTTGCAAAAACTAATTAAGATGTGGCACCTCAATGAATAGCCCTTTTTTGAGAAGTTTGTAAACGCGTGACTGATGTCAAAGCGTTTGTTCTTATCTATATTTTCACCTTTTAGGGCTGACTGTCAATTAACATTTAACGTCCACGGTAGCTACTGCATAAGACGGATTCCATAAATGTAAATATGCAACGGCGGGGATAGAACCCGTGCACGTACGTGTCTGCTCCGGTCGCAAGGTGCATGTGAATGCGCTAAGCCACCGAGGTCGACGCCTGTCCTTATCTGCCAAAACAGAGCTAAAATGTGGTTGCTAGCTTTAAGCACATCCTCTCAGGTGTGTAAGGGAGATGAAAATCACACACAAAAAACACACAAAAACACAAAAACGCACTGTATACGCTGAAGATTAGGGCCTTAGTAGCAGCCTCTATTATGTTAGGTTTTTCTTTCCAAGCAAAGAAACACTCAAGCGAGAATTACTTGAGCATGAGCCGATTACAAATTGATTTTTTTTGGTTCATGCTCAAATACATAGGAAATGAACAATCAGAGTCAGCAACCTTATAATAGAACATTGAAGTTGCTCATGACGATTTGAAACGGAGGCGGATCCGAGTACACATCTCCTTATAGTCTTATGTTCCATTCAACCAGACTCTTACAAGCATCTGATGCCATGTAAGAAGAATCATTATTCACTATCTCTAAAAATACTTCAATAGTTCAAGTTTATCCTGAAAAAGTAAAAGTTGTACAAATGTACTACTGCGACTGAATAGGTAGAACAACCTGCTCATTTAGACCTTTCGCGCTGCCATTATCCCGAAGTTCTTTCATGGATAAGGCTCGTGAGAGGTTGCGGGTCGAAATCCGGGCTTCCTTACAGCCTATAGAAATTACATCAACAAACAGCACTAGCGTTAAATTACGAAATTGTTACAAATCATAGCACCATCGCAAAACTGATATTATCATGGCCCTGTGAGTCTGTAAAGAGTTTGCTACCGGTGCGTGAAAATACAAGCAAAGTAGGTTTTTGAATTATTCTTTTTTGGAGGAAATCCGGCTCATTAAAGATCGGATTTAATTAAGTTATTGATTTTGGTGGTTGAATAATAGTGAACAGTTATTTTGAAGATTTATATTTTAAATATAGCTTTATTAAAGCATTTTGAATTAAATTAACCTTGTTGGTTATATCTTAAGCTTTTAGCTGAGAGCAGAGAGGTGAGACAGGAGACTGAGAAAACACGCACACAAAAATGCATTTTTAATTGGCGCGGTGACAAAGCAGGCGGTTATCACAGACATATCTAAATTCTGGACGCGCTTAAGATAATTTAAAGATGAGTTGTTTTATGACATAGTAATTCAATTCGCTTAAAAATAAGACGGCAAATATTTCTCAGGAAGCTCGTGCAACAACAAGCATTAGAAAATGGGAAAGCAAACAAATACGATACAACAGTATCGTTTCGTAAATACAAGCGGTATAGGTTAACTACTTCGCATGCCTAAAACTTGATTCCAATGGTCGTCCGTATCGATAAAAGTTGGAAAAGTCAACGGTAAAATTTCAGGCTAGCTTGATACTGAAAAATGTCAGATTATCATACAATGCAGTGGTGCTTGTTGGAACATGTTGCCTATATATTTAACAGTTGTACCAGCTAAAAAGGTCTTCTAAAAAAAAAGCTCGCCAAAGTTCACGAACTGGTTTATTAGCAAAAATGGTCTTGCTTCCGTGTGCGCCTTTGCTTCAACATGAGACCTTTTCGCTATTTCAGGTTATTTAAACCGTGGAAGTGGCGCCGGAAAAAAAAGTCCGAAAAGTTCGAGGCAACTTCGAGGAGCCTGGAGCGCAAGATCTCGATGCGAGCGTCTAAAGAAGAGCTCATTCAACGCGGGGTGTTGCGAGCCCAGGACTTCAGCCCGCCTCTCGGCACCACCTCACACGATGCAAACGCGGTCAACAGGCTCGGTAATATTGCTTTTGAAGACAATGATAATTAATCATTCAAAAATCATACCGTTTAGACTTGTGCATCAAAGCAGCTAAGAATATACAGGAGTATTGGGTCAACAAGGAGTAATGCTAAATTGATTTACTCCTTGTTGATTTAATTACTTCTTTGTTAGCTTCTGAAACGGAAATAATGTATGGAAATTGTAGTAGGGATACCAAAAACCTCGTGTGATGTTTCCATTGGAGTTCTTTAGGCATAACAATAATTACTAATTTTTGAAAGGTTGTGTCTTAGAGAGCGGGTCGTTCATTTTATTTTTTAGTCTAAACATATCAAATTTTTCATTAAAAGCCTCTGCACAGTTTTTTTCAGGTACCATGAGTGTACTACCTCGTGTGCCATATATGAATACACTAACCTTTAATTGAACCTATGGACGACGCCCAAACACCAACAGCTAAATATTGAAGTCAGCCATTTTGATAAAACGAAAAGGATTACCACTCAAGGCCACATTAATTTTTACTATATATTGATATGGCTGACTGCATCTTCTGCATTAATTTTACTGTGTGCAGCTTGAGTATTGCGCCCAAGTATTGTAAAACCAGCGCGTCATATGTTCTAAAATAAAGCATCTGTCTGACGGGTATCGTCAACGTTCAGCGCGTATTTGTCAGCGATCGACTGCAATTCAATTAACCAAAAGTAAAAGCCTATGTGAAGTCACGGATTTTACGTGATGTGCTTTTTATGTTAATTGGATTTCATTTATGGTGCTAACATTGAATATCATTGCATAAGTTTGCAACAATACTACCAAACCCTGTAGTGAGATTTTGTAACATGTGGGCCTGGTTGCTTATAAAGTGTTTTACAGTATGTGCCTAAAGTGAATTACGCAATAGAGGAATCGTGAAAAAAGTACGTTGACATGACACATTTTTGTAGGCATTTTCGATTGCTTGCTTGAATTTGCAGTACTACAATCTTCCCTAGCCGCTTATTGTTAACATATCTGGGTTAAATTTTCAAATATTCTTATACGACATGATCGTTAGTGAATAGCTATTTATTTGCTTATTGATTTTTAAAAATATAATATAGTTAAATGCAATGTATGCGCATAGTTCATCGATTCCGTTCTATTTAAACCAATACATCAATATGTTTTTTTCGGAATCACTCTACAATTGTTTCGAAAGCATCCGGCGCTTCGTTGTCTATTCGTTACGAACTGCTAGCAAGATCGGACAGCCTCGCCTATAAACACGTTAGTAAATAATAATCTTGCCTTTGTCGGGCTCGATGGCTTGGTCCATTTGCGTGCACTTTACGACCGGTGGAGACACGTAGATGCACTGGTTCTATCCTCGTCGTTGCATATTGACTTCATTGACATCTCGGTCTTAACAAGCAATACCGTAGACGCTAACTGTTGACTGATCGTCAGTACTAAAGACAAATCGTTTTGCCAAATTAGAGAAATCAATTTAAAAAATCATAAGTAGGCTGGAAGCCTAAATATGCATATAATATTTGCTAGAAATTCGGGCTACTCATTCATATACAGTAGCTCGTATTATCAGTTTTCAATATACAATGAAAAAGGAGTCTGCTTTTTTGGCGGTTCTCTCATACTTTAAGAATGTAAATAACTTACTAAATAAAAGGTAAAATTGCGCTACAATTCCTTGCAGTTGCGTTTGACGAGCGTGAATTTAAGTCATATTCTCATCCTTAGCACAAACCTGCTGATTCACGTCGTTGCACAGGCATAGGCTTCTCACAAAAACAATAGCGCCAAGATGTTCAGCCTTACTTTACATAACAGACAAGATCCGCGTAAACAATCTGTGTCGATTGTATGCCACATGCTAAATGAATTTGATTCACTTCGATTTCTATTAAAATAATAAGTTCATAGTTTCCGTACTTCAAGAAAACTAGGTGATTAGTGGAAATTAGAAGCAATACTTTGGTTCTAAGCTTGCTAATAATTGGAATCGGTTTTGTTCGGTAAGTAGGTAGTTGTGGATATCCTTTATGCGGATGCCAAATAGGTACTGAAGAGGCGCAAGAATTGGTATTTATTGAAAGTTGAAGTCATACGATCAAAAAGTGAAGTACAGGAAAACATAGATTTTAGTTTGTGTTTCTCAATTTAAAAATTAGACTTTAAACTTTAACGGACATTCTACGCCGCACCTTATTGAATCAGTTATTTGGGAGAAGCTCCACTGCAAGAAGCCTGGTTTTGATTGACCAACAGTTGAGCTGAGTCCGGTGACTTTGTGCATTCATGTGCGCTTTACGGCCGGACGAGTCACAGGTTGGACCCTGCCATTGCAAAATTATATTTATGGGATTTATTTTATGAAGCAATGCAAAACGATATCGTGAACGTTAAATGTTGGCAGATCCTCGTCTTAGCGTTTTAACTAGCATTCCAATAACACCATGCCAATATAAGAGACGTTATATTCTAGACCACTGATTAGAATCCCATTTGAATATATATTGATAAAAAACGGAGGTACTATTGCTATTATTATTATTGCATCCATGTTGGTTATTATGTTTACTACTGATGTATTTGTAAACACTAGTCGCATAGTCGTGTTTCTAGGTATAAGATGAATCAATTTTGTAAGAAAGTCATCTTGCGTGAGTAGATTTTTGAATCAGCATCAGTCATGTGTGTTGTGACAGCTTAGCAGTTGCTTTCTGATGCCTATAAAATTTAGCTATGCGATATATTTACGGTTCTATGTTATTATGGCCTATGTGATTCATATATATATATATATATATATATATATATATATATATGTCATGGC
>MNPL01019910.1:6835-45909 GCA_002081605.1 Tropilaelaps mercedesae
GGATGCGGCCAGCGACGTCTCCCTCATTGAGTTACGATAGCCGAGACCACCTCACCGACCCGCCTTTGGCCAAGCTGCGAACATCGAAACCGGGCGCCGACGAAACAGGACGGGATCCATTCAAAATCTAAGAGATGGACCGGCGTTCGCACGCTGAGAGCTCTCTCGGAGGGGGCATCATGTGTACGGACCACTTTGCTACGCATGTCGTTACGCTCTCCGTTATGCCCTTGAGTGCTGGTAAAAGGAAACGCTGGAAAAGACCTCGGACTCGATTCTGGATTATTAGTTTCTACAGAGAACACCAGTAATATAGGGCAGATTCAGGGAACAATGAGTATGTTTTATATATAAATCTCTTAGAAAACAACGTCGGCTTCATGTTTCTCATTGAGGCAAAGCATGTTCAAGCTTTGTAGTCGCTTTTTTCTTTGCAGGGTCCCAATGCCCACTACAGTGTCCGTGATATGAAAGGTTGTTGATAAAAACAGAGATGTTCAAAAAACACTGACAGTGAACGCAGTCCTAAACAATACCGCTAACAGAACTAAAAACGAAATTCCGTTGTGTAGTGATCAAAACGGCTAGATTGCATTTTTCGTTCAATTGTTCGCCGTACAGGAAACAGATTTCTGCTGCGACGCTCCATGTCCATATGCAGTTCTTTCGTAAGGAGGGAAGGCGGCCTGTGCGTAAGGCCGTCATGGATAAGAACGAGGATTGTTCGCAAAATCAGCCACGTTCAGCTTTATTTCGAGGGCCATCTTTCTCACGTTCTTGATACACTACCTACCTAGCTGCGCTGTTCGGACGTGCAGATGTACCCATCACCGAAGTCTCTCGCTGAGCCGCACGATCCCTCTGAGTCGCACTATCTCTCTGAGCCTTTCCGACTCAGCGCTATCTAGCCACGACGAGAAACGTATCGCAATGGAGTATGTATGAGTAGTAAGTTAGACGCACGCCACTGCAATGCCAACGCTAAATCTCAGCTGGTGATACTGCTAAAAGCTATTTCTTCCCTTTTCATTGCAATACGTCTAACGCATGTCGCTAACGACAGCGGCTCATATGCAATTTACGACCATTTTCGACGTAAAACAACAACTGTACAGCATAACTGTATTCACGGCTCGGGAGCGAAATTCCGAATTCGCACAGTCGTAGGCGATTTTCGCGATGAAGTCGGCTACTTCGACGATGGCTGAAGTCGTACATGTACGACGCGTACCGACTGTTTATGATCGCAGCATCCTACCAGGATGCTTTCACAAGTTGCTGCCACCGGTGTTATTCATATCTTCGCGCTGTTTTTTCCTGTGAAGACACGGACCGTGTAGCAACCTTTTAGCTACACGAATCACCGCAAACGCCAATGCGCGACTCTTTTTCTGTGCTTCTGTTGTTCCATTGAGTGACTGCAGAACGGGCTCACTCATCAGACTCATTTCGCCTCTCCCTAAACGACTGACACTCAGCCAAGTGTGCGTTTATCTGCCCATAATGAATAGAATGTCTTTACGAAAGTGGATACATCAGCTGGTAGTTTGCGCATATCGTCAACGTGTTTATTCTAAATGACGGGCATCCGTCATTCCGTAGACTCTAAACTTCGGAACGCAGCGTCGGCAGGGACGACAGAGAACAACAGCTCGTGCGCTTGTACGTTGGATCCGCCTATCCGTTGCGCTTCCGTTTAGCTTCGTGCTATGCTGACACGAGGTAGTGCATCGAACTCGCAAACAACGAATATAAAATATGAATCGTGCACGCAACGAAACGAAGTTTTACAGAACGTAGCGGGAACTTTATAGTTACGTGCGTGCATACATAAATGCATTCCAATTTGAGATCTCTTCCAGTTTAGTAGGGGTTTCAACGAAGACAACGCAGCGCTGCCTTCGACCGCGATGATTGTCCTTACTTCTTCTGATGTCTTCAAACAATTGACGATTTTCACAGAAAGAAAAACGCCGAAGCTAAAACAGATGGTGGATACCGTTGTTGGCGTGTAATGGGTGCCCGAACAGCTGAGCGCCGCTGTGAAGTCCATGGTGATGATGTGGGTCGTTCTTAACAAACGCCATCTCTCCGGAGTCGTAGTTGGTTAGCATGTACAGGGGCACGGAGTTCGGAACGCGCTGAGCACGGATGACGGCGTAGAAGCCTATCACTCCCGTGAATATGAGGATAAGTTTGCGGTCGAGGGCGATGTCGTTCCAGACGCGCACCGAAAACCGACGGAAGTTGGCCAAAAACAGGTCGCCGAGATAAATCGAGCTTCTGCTTGTCATTCGACGCGTCAGGATCTAGAGGGCGAAACGAAGACAAAGCTTTTACCTGGTTAGTTTTACCGAATCAGCTGGAACTTATCTTGGAGGGTTGACAAAAAAGTTTTTGGTGACAATTCGTCTTTGTATTTTCCACCGCCATTTTGCATAGCTAATCCAGCTCATGAATCGCATGTTTCACTGATGCATTGACGGAAGCATTTCTGTAAGTTCATCCGAAAAAACATGGTAGTCAAAAATCTGAACTCAACTATGTACCAATCTATTAGAGTATGCATGTCGACACAAGCATGCTCCCTAGAGCGCAGCCGAGACACGACATGATGTTGTATTCTAGCAACCTAGATGGCATTAGAAAAGTGCTATGAACAGCAAGCGGCGACCGATATCAGCGTGATCTGAAGCCCACCTAAGCGTCATGTCCTGTAGTTGAGGGAGGACTACGCCTGACTGGACACTCAGGTGCCCCCCAGACTCATCTACGCTACCAAAAGTCGTTGACGTTAGAGCCAGCTTACACACCTGATCGTAGATGAGGTCGGGAAGCACCGCAGACGATTTCGACATCCGACATGCCATCTCCACCGTCACCATCATGAGAAAGATCCCACTCAGGCTATGTAGGTAAGTCGACAGCCACATCGCATTCGACACCTGACTGTTGAGCGTGAATAGGAGGTCGAGGGTGAGGAACACCAGCGTCACATTCATCAGCAATATGGGCAAGCCGAATATCGCGTTGACGTGGTCGTTGAGCAGGCGACCAACCATCTCATGCTGGCGCATGCTCTGCATCGGCTTTTCCTTGGCGCGCGCCGTCACCCGGGTCGTAATGAGGTTGAGCTGGTAGAAAACGACGCCCATGAACAGCGTTGTGTAGTACAGACTGCCGAAGAGCAGCAGGCCGGCGACGATGTGCTGCGTGCCGACGGCGACGCTCCGGAATTCGGCCACGTAAAACGTCTCGATGAGGCGGACGCTGAAGGTGAGAAAAAACAAACCAAGCGCCACAATTGATACGTGCCGGTAAATGCTCGTCCTGCGGGGCGAACGCTCGAACTTGCGCACAATCTTCGACAGTTCCTGGACGAGGTCCTTGAGCAGCAGGATGTTGGCCTCCATGTTGAAGTAAACGGAATTGAACACGGCGTTCAGGTGGAGCACGCCAACTAGCGAACGGTTCCAGAGGACGGATCCACTCATTGTTGCCGCGTGATCCCAAAGATCGACGGTCCACAGCAGGAAAAGCATGAAATGCAGTGAACGAATGCTCCATAGCCACACCTGGAAAAGGAGTGCCGAAATTGAGATGATCTCGTGGCGTTAGCGTGAATATGGGTGAGGCACGTACGGGCGATACGAACGACTAATACCGAACCAGACTAGGATAGTGGAGAAACGGCATGCGATAGTAAAAGCGGGCGAACCACCTAACTAGTACCTGCATAGTATACTTAATCGAATCACAAAAAAAGTGACCAAAAAAAACACCCTATAAAGAGAGGCTACAAAAGCTACCTTCTCTTTGCAGTTCTCGGGCTCGCAGCCGGGCATTCCCAAAATCAGCCCGACGGCTTTCATCGAGTTCAGACTCGCTCTAAACTCCGACAGGATCTCAACGCGAATTTCTGCATCGTCATCGTTCTCCGAGAAGCCGGCTGACAGCAGCGGCCTGCGCGAATGTTCTCTCCGTCAGACCTACATTTCTCACTTAGTCGCCGTACCAAACGCATACGTTCTAAGTCACGCATATTTTCTGTTATTAGCAAGTATTTCATGCACGGAATGTGGCAAGACACACAATCGGAAATGAGTTATTTTTGTTGATTAAAAGCTGTTAGACCTAAGCTGTTAGGACTTGAGGCCCCAGAAATGATCTGGTAGTGCACTTTATGCGCTTGCATGTTGCTGTTTAGTAATAAGCCGTTTAGCGTTGCGTAAGGGTTTGCGATTATTTTGTATAAATGAGGAAACGCAAAGGTACTGGCTTTTCGTAGCTAGTGTTGTGGTGTATAAGATACTGATAGAAAAACAACTGTAATGATTTTTTGTCCAGTTGTACAACGTCTTTTTGCGAATTTCGGCTCGCCATCGGTGGCTGTCTGTTGTTTTTGCGCTCGGTTAACAAACGCAACACTGACATCGTCGGAAGTAAAGCACTGCTGTATTAAACTATCTAACGCTTGCACTTCGTGAAATCCGGTCCCTAGCCTTAGCGAAAAAATTTTGCCGCAAAATTGAAGAAGTCAAATAGTTACTCTAGAGAAAAATAGTCGTAAAGTTGAACGTGTATTACCCGTTAGTGCATTATTATGGTTGTTTTTATTATTTTCCTGTGGGTTTTAAAAAGTGCAGTAATCGTATACATCTCGTTTCGTGCATACGTCTTTACCCAGAGCATTCGCACTAAATGAGGACCCCGTTGTCATGAACTCTGTAACTCTGTCTAGCTGTGCTACTGTTTGCTAGTAGCACGATAGGTAAAAATTTACCACTTCGGCTATATTTTTTACTAAAATCTATGCATTGTATAACGCCAATCCTGCCAATAAACTTCGCAAGTGTGCCAATGAATATTATGGTGTCACATGACATATGGC
The DNA here is from genome assembly GCA_002081605.1 of Tropilaelaps mercedesae. Lineage (NCBI taxonomy): Eukaryota > Metazoa > Arthropoda > Arachnida > Mesostigmata > Laelapidae > Tropilaelaps > Tropilaelaps mercedesae. The sequence continues at coordinate 11,727 of MNPL01019910.1, forward strand.
AAAAATGATCCATTCCACTGCTTTCCTCGGATCTTGTAGGCTAAGAGGTACCTTGATCTGGTATGCGTTCACATAGATATAATGCACCTAGCTTTTTGCATATGCCCGACTACACTATTCGATTGCATAGAGCTTTCGTACTCTACAGAGAAATACAAAGAGTTCTAAATACTTTTTTCGCACATGCAATGTAGGTAAAACTTATGTGCTAATAATAACCGCTGAGCCCTTACGCCGTTCGCGCTGCGATAGTGCGAACTTCTCATCGCCATTTTTACGATAAGGTGAGCTCGTGTGTCCCAGCTCCCCATTTTCCTTTAGTAAATATTATTTCAGCACTAGCATTTACAGTTCAGCCGTCGCTTTTGTCTACCTCTTTGTTAGTAAGCGGAAAGTCTTCCTCCTCTAATCATTAGACAAATAAAGCATGGTGTGTGTACAAAGAGCAAGCTAATAGCGTTTGACCAGGAACAGCGAAGTACGCCTTTAGGGGCAGTTCTTTCACTAAAGAAGATACGTTATCTTGTGCTGTATTGTACGTGGGTATAAAAATATCATTTCAGTTCCAAGTAAAATTCTAAAAGGCCGAAGAATATGGGCAAGCCGCGGCAAATGTACCTCAAGAGCAAGAAATCTGTTGGTAAAAATCGCACGATATGACGTGGAACGTTTACCTGTATATACAAAGCAAAAACGAACTGCTTCAGATATTTTGATTATTACCGAAAAGACATTCTCAAGCCGCAAGCAACTCGTTAGTCTTTTGCTTCATTTAGATTTTGATGGCTCTCTGGATCACCATTTTACTTTATGCTAGTAATATTAAGTGTAAGTTGTCAGCCGCAGCTTACATATATGTTGGTTACCTCTCAAAGGGTAGGTGTACATAACGTGGCAAAACAATGAAATTTTAGCTATTGCTGTGGCGCTGAACATGATATACGATTTTATCATAATGACTATTAGAGTTCGTTCAAACAGCTTCTCAGAAGTGCGTGGGCAGGCAAACGTTATCATTGCCTCATGACTATCAGGATATAACATGAGGACGTTCTGAGCTCCGCAATGTCATGTCTTTACGAACCAACAAGACTATAGGTTGGTATAATGTTACGCTGAATGCAACTTTAAACGGGGACAGAGCCTCGATTAAAATACGTAGCATGTCTTCCATACACTCGTTTGGTATCACTAAGCAGTATAAGAGCTCGTAATCACCGTAAAGTGGCGTGACTTCTGAATTATTTAAGGTCTGCCCTGTAAAGTTAATACATAAGGGCTTCGGACAGCCATGCATTTCAGTGCTTTGAGGGTGCGTAACTTCTTGAAGACTTAGCGATTGCTTGTAAAAAAAATATTATATGGGTCAATGGTAGGTAAGTATCCTCCCTTTAACGATCGTACAAATAAAACGCTGGTGAACATCTTGTGTTACTTTAAGGATATATGGTTGTATCACTATAGTCGTTGCAAATACTGGTCTAATCAACGGAAACTCGCGTATTCTACTACACCTAAAGGAATAACGGTTTGTGCTGCAAAATACAAATGAAAGGCATTTCATGATCGACACAAAACGGGAATCATCCCAAAAAAAAAGCAAAATTAGACCTAAGGCGTCAAAACGAGATAACTCTGCGTGCACTTAATCATTTATCACGTAAGCAAGGAAAGATCTTGAAAAAAAATCAAGATAAAATACTAACCATCAGAGGTTACTGAATAAATCATACTTTATATTTAATTTTCTACAAAAAGGATATTGAAAAGTTTTATATAGGCCAAGCTGCGTTGTCCTATTTGCTACACACGAAGTTATACTCTTGACTCACATGTTTTTTCTGCTATCTTGCGTTATTCACACTCAAACGGGTAATTAGACAGCTCAAGTTCGTAAGATTTATCCTCGGTGCGGTGTTTTCTGTTTCACTTTTCCATGTTTTCTATACCACCAACGCAGGTAATTCAGCAGGCGCTATAGCGGTTCTATCCTTCAAGGCTATATGGCCAATCAGCGGCTGAACCTAAACACTCGGCGAAAGGATGAGGAAACCCTTGTTGACTGTCTTTACGATTTGGGTTATGTGGTCGTGTACTGGAAAAGGCATCCCATCGTGATGAAGGGAGACGGCCTCCTCTCCCAAATGGCCAGTTTTGTCCGTTGGACCAGATTCACTCAACGATTCGCCGATCTCGTAGAATCGCTCTCTTAGAACGCGCCGGCTGTTGAGAGCGATAACAACGAGTCAGAAATTGACTCGTCAAACAACGAGTCATGACCAAAGCGGCGGAGCAAAGGGACATTTCGCGCAAAACTTAATTATTCAGGTTGCATTTAAAATCAAATTGTAGGTATATTCGAATATATCTGTGGCATTTACGGTGCACCTACTTCGTTTTCCTGGAATCGAAGTGAACTCATCGTAGCAACATGCGCAAAAAAATTGTGTGAAAATGTCACGCGAATGGTTTTCCGTGTAGCTTCCATACAATTTGCTGGGAAGTGAGAAACAAACGGCGTTATTTGTTCGTTGTGCAATAGTAATTATATACATTACCCATCCGGTTAAGGGACAAACTTTGGAAGTCTAAACGGTTATGCTTGTGCTGACGCTGAATTTGTTAAAGGGAACGCAGCATAGCATAAATGGGTTGACAAGGGCTCATTGCCAATGAACGCTTCAGTTTTGTAGTTATTCTAGATTATTGCTTCCTGATGAAAACAGTCTTCCAGTTTACCCTTGTTTTCGCCATCAAACATTTCATTAATGCGCTTGAGGGAGGGTTGGCCGATTGCTTAAGACCTGTTTGGTAACAGTTAATCAAATATATAATAGGAATGACTAAAGCGATTAGAAAGTACGAATGCTGTTCATTAGGATCAAGTTGATTGTCTATTCGCGAATGTTTCCATTCCTTAAGTACCTAGCGGCTTTTATGACGTATATGACGGCATATATGCAAATAGACAAATAATCAGGACAACACGCGTTCGTTAACAATCCGTTTTATAAACAGCGGTTTAAATTAAAAAAGTCAATAGTGGCTGACGGTAAGCCTTATCGAGTGGACACCTCAGTTTTTCGAGATTTTCAAGCGTTTTGAAAATCAATACAGTGCACAAGTGTGAACTGTATTGATTTTCTGGAGCAGCGTTGCTGAAATCGGCTAGTAAGACACGGACAGCCTGCAGTTGTTCATATGGATTGTAACTTTCCTACTCACTTAAGGTGATTTTGGATATGATGTCCAGCTACTTAATTTGGGCAATCTCCCCTACGCAGGGGCCATGTTAACGGCTGCTCGAGCTTTTTAAGCTAGAAGAAATTAACAGATGTGATAATCGACAATTCATTTTGGCCTTGGAGTGATTCGATAGCTCGGCGGCGAATTGTTTGAACTTGAGCCCTAGAATCTGCAAACCATGCATCGCAACCAGAAATCAACTTTCGTGAGAGTACGTGACAGTACCACTAAGGAAAATCCTTAACTGTTAAAATGAATTTTCAGTTACAAGAACACAAGCCGAATTGATGAATGTTGTTATATCAATATATATACACTTTATCAAATTTAAAATTTTTCTTATGCTTAGTTTGCTCGGTAATTAAAAGCACGCGCGCAGCAAATCGTTTAAAACAATTACACATTCTAGTCAAATCGATCAGGGTGTATAATTGATCATTACGTTCTTGCATATCAGCAAAACGATAATTACAATACTTGTCCACTAACATCAAATCAAGCTTAATTGTCCTATTAATGAGACAAATAAGAAATAGATGGCCCTTACAGTGAAACTAGAACTGGAACGTCCATGAAGCCTTTTTGTGCGCCCTTTAATCAACGTTCCGAGTCATCGTTTCGTTGCTATTAATGGTGCGCCTGGCAAAGTTAGTTTGCCGTACGATTTGATTACGACTCAGTAGAGTGGAATAGCAACTCAGTTAAAGAAAGTTCAAAGGAAAGCCTTTCGAGCTCGCTCCTCTTTCTATTTGTGGACTGTATGAATAATTGGAGCAATTTGGTCCTAACTTTATAGAAATGTTTCAAACTCAAAAAGTAGTAAATAATAAATTACATATTACTCCCGTCATTTCTGGCAGCATTTTGCAAAACTTACCTAGACCGCTACGTTGCGTCTGTTCTACTGCTGGTAGTTCTCGTGCGCTGAGACTTGAATGTATAGGCCTATTTGAACACGTACAACTTCAGTTTGGCGATCGTTTGAAGGGATCCTCCGTTCGCGTACACCTGCATGTTTATATGCCTTCTAAATGGTAAGTAAATCGTAATCTAAGTACTCGAGTTTTAGCTATAGAAACAATCGCTGCATTCATGTAATATCATTGATTCGCGGTTCTACTGAGTTTCGCGAGTTAATTCTTGGTCATTACACTTCGTTTAGAACTTGAGTGTTTATTGCACGATTATATCTGCGCCGATCATGGTCCCAATTCTACAGCTCAATAAATCTGGTCAAAATGAACCAAAACGTCGACTTTATTATAGCTTCAAGATAGCTTCTTGTCATATCTCTGAGTTAAATCTACCTTAACAAACAAGCGCGAGGATTTGAGCCGCCCGTACTAACCGCGTAGAGTTCTAGGCACAGATAAGACTAGCAGATCTGGTGTCCCCGATATCACTCTCGGCGTAAGAGGACACCCCCTGTTGTCACGTACGACAAATAGAGAAATACGTCACCTGCTTTAACAGTTTTTTCACGTCTATTTTGGTGCGATAACATGTTTTTTTTGTCACTGCTGGTAACGTTGTTTTGTGCTCGTTTTTCTGGCTGGCCCCCAATGGTCGCGCCCAACCACAAGCGGGATGACGGTGCGTAGCCCCAGAGACTCTGCCTTGGCAAAGTTTCAACGCGAGTCGTCGCGTGACGACTTTTGCCCCCGACTCCTCCGACTGTCTGCCGATCGCGCGGAAATTCGGCGGCGCCACTATGTCCCCTCCGTTTGGATGTCCCCGAACGTTTTCAGGCGTGTCCTAGCTATACAAATATGTCATGATTGCCAGCGAATAGATGCTCTCCAGAAGCCTGCGAGGGTGTCAAATTCGAGGTAACGAATAACTCGCGGAGATGTTCATTCTAGGTAATTCGCGATTTGCAAAATAACTAACATTGTTAACTAACACCCGGTACGGAAATAATATTACCGCGGAACGAAGGGATACTGTGTGATTTGCGACACAAACGAGCTAATTCTTTAGCGGACTTTATAGGCTTTCTATAAAGCAGTTAATAACTGAGAGCAGAAGTACTCTACATAGTTACGTTGCAATCGACATAGGATTTGACCAGCTACCGACCTGGCAATTTATCAATAATAACGCTAGGAAGAATGGAGTTAGGAAAACATAAATCTTTCTCACGTTCTTCATTGATCTATTGCTTTACTTAGGAAGACTATCAGACACTGTTGGTAATTAAAATATATGGGACGCTGTTGAATATTGGGTACACAGAAATGGTCATGCAGATTCGGAAAAATAGTTCGGGGCTCAGTTCAGTTCCTAAAAATCAATTAAATGTTTTCAAAAACCTACAGAATTAAGTTTTAACGTTTACTTAGAAGTTTCGCGATAAATTCGCAGGGTCGTGAGATATCGGTAGGTTCAAAGTCACCTTTCCTCTTCCTTTAGGTACCTATTGCAGGAATTACTCTTTTTTTCGAGAAAAAGGTTACTTTAATAATATAAGCGGCGTTGTATGTTTTTTGACTGCAATTGTGCGCGATTAGATACCTCTTATCTCTTAAGCTCTTCGTTACCTCTTAAGCTGTTCGAATAAATGCATAGTGAATAAAAGACCCTGGAAGCCGTCCAGATACGACGCTTATGGCCGTTTTGCCCGGTTTTGTGTGTACAATAACCTTATAACGTAACCTGTAGGGGTAAAATGGTGGAAAAAGATACATATCAACGCACTTTTGTGTGGGAAATACCACCTATTTGTTCAACATCGATGTGTTTAACATTTTATAAAGTCACATCCTTCTTATATGCATTGTTGAATAATTACCCTTAATCTAAGCAGGGTTTAAATTATTCATCGCTATATACGAGGTCAAGCTTGACTCAACGGAAATCTATGCACATATGTGCGAAGTCAGCTTTGTTAATCCCGTAAATCTCGGCATATCAACCTTCTAGGTATTGCTTCGTTTTACAATACGTTATGGATATATAAATACACCTCATTTATAGCTATCTATGAAGACCTTTTTGTTCTAGTTACCTAACGAAACATATCTATTGAGATTTCTTAGTACTGTGCAGTTTCTACGCTAAGGCATATCCTGTGGATGCCTACGATGACTTTTAGAAATTGTAAGGTTCTAGAAGTAGTTTAGTTTCCCCAGACCTATATTTGGATCTTAGCTAAAAGTTTCAGAAACCAAGATATACAGGAACAGCTTAAATAAGCTTAGGCATATTTAAGCTAAGAAAGTTTTGATCTATGAGACGAAAAACGTTCTCAAACCCTTATAGAGAGATAGTATTTAGCTTTTAATAGCAAATTGGTACTTCAACTGTCTGGATCAACAGCCAAAATTGTCAGAGTTAAAATGACATAGGACTCGACCTACCCACAGCCACAAGTAGGCGTCTGTGTTAAGAGCCGCATTGATGTTATGGCCATTCCAAGCCTGAGCTTTTGTTATGGTAGTGACCAATTAGGCGATGGCACAGACGCGCTTGACGATGGCTTGTCACTTTTAGAGGCAATAACAGTCGTTGATAGAGTACATTCGACAACTATTAACTACATATACCGAGCTAGGCTAGTGTAGTGAATATTGGCAAAGGAACTAATTTAAGTGTAACTATTAACTCCGTAGAGAATTCGATGCACTACAATATAACCAATACGGCCGCTCAAATTGATCCAATGTGCACAGAGATCCGCCCTACGAACGTTTTATCAAGTTAATGTAATGTTACCATTGGACTGAGTTGGAAATAGAATTTGTTCAGTTTATCGAGAAAAAATATCACCAATCCAGCCCTTCCGCGTATTCTTGAGCATATTCTTGAAAAGACATTTGTACTTCGAAAAAACGGAGCAAGGCGTGCCTTTGAAGAGACTTTTATCAAGCTCGCCGCAATTTCTCGTAATTTTGGTCTAAGGTTTTCAGGGAGATGGGCCTACCTTACCCATAACCGCCACTCAATTTGTTTAGTAATAAATTTATTAAGATACTAGCATCGAGACTTCATATAACGAATACGTTTATATTACCAAATCGTATCACCCAACTTCATTCACTACACTGTTCGCATGCAGTCGTTTACAAGTGACATATTTCTAGCCTTAGTCACTTTAATAGACCCTCAGGGAAGTGGAGTGTATAGAGTCACCGCTTCACTTCTCTGCCTTCGCAATAGCTGACATAATGTTAGACTGATCTTCTACGTGTACATATACTGCAATGATGACGGCCAATACCATACGATCCTTGAGTGTCGTGGATAAGATAAAACTAGACTCACAAATAATTCCAATGCCACAATCAGATTTTAGCTAATGTGTTTCTCTGCTTCCAGGAATAGAGTACTGCGGCGGCTGGATGGGTAAGGCTTATGAGTTCGCCTTATTAATCCCAAAGTCCCGAAATGAACCTTTTGCTTAGATACAACCATTCATTTGCATCTATTGGTTCCTACATAAAAGCTTATTATGCAGTTACGTGTGCACAGCGTAATAATCAGTTACACTCCTTACCATTTGTTAAATCAAATTTGTCCCTATAAGAGACTAAGCGCCGTTTTTAAGCGATGAGATATTGAATTGATATTGAATACAATTTTTGTAAAAATTTTCTCTTAAATATTACTCATAGTTTAGCGTCACTTTCGATAGATGGCGTATATATCGCCACCTGTGATTGAATCGAGCCCAGTTTCTACGGATGAATTTTTACAATCCCACCGAAATTTTGCCATCTTTATTCGTGTTCCCTGTCGGCCTGCCGTATTCGTATACGAACAGAGTCCTTGCCGTAAGAGATGGACGAACTCTCTCATTACAAGGGAGTCCCTCTCCGACAGGGCCTTGACTTGAGGGTCACGTCGGAAAAGGCCATAAAAGCACACAGCTTCACGGCAGATGCAACGATATTCCTCTCGTCGTTCTTCCTTCTCTGAACAAGAGACGAAGTAAAGAAGCTAAACAAAAAATAACGAGAAAGCATCATGAAACCGCAATGGTGTGCGTCAGCTGTACTGGCGGGAACATTGGTCGTCATGTTGTTGTTGTTCATTGGAGTTTTGGGAGATCATGAAAAGACGATGGTAAAGCAAAGGATGGAAGAGAGCAAAGTGGTGCCCGACGTCCTTGCGGTTGCCCCCAAAGGCAACGTCAAGGTAGGAATTCTTTACAGCCGACCGGGAGTGTATTGCGTTGATACTTTTAGTGTCGAACTTCGATTGTACAATCGAAAATGTGTAACTTGTTTTACCGTTTTTTGCTAAAGCCTTGCAAAATCCAACACAGCATTTTTGAGACACTCGGTAAGCGCAGATGTGAGGGGGATGCACTGGGACTGATAGAGCATGGAGTAACAACTTGAAACTGTAGTGTACCGACTCAAGCTTGTATTGATTAGATTAACACTATTTGCCAACGTAAACAGTGTTTCGACACAACTTGCACTTAAAAATGGATCATACATTTATCGTATGAGAACAACTGACATATGTACTCGAATAACGTTTGTTTTATGTGAAATACAGCTACCTTGAACAAATAAGGCCAACTACCTGATCACATTTTGAGTTGCCGTTTGATGGCATCCATTGGACCCTTTATAGTACGACCTATGTTCGCACCAGTTCGATTTCTATTAATTAAAATAGAAAAAACATTCACTCACATTAATTTTCTGAATACGTGCCTATACCAGTGGGCTTGATGGTTAGACACGGAAACGTCAATGACTATTTTAAATGCTAATAAATCCTTCCTAAAAATTTTGTTTTAGGTGGACTACGGAAACGGTGTGCAGCTGCATCTTGGTAATACTTTGACACCCACGCAGGTGAAAAGCAAGCCTACAAGCATAACTTGGGTGACAGAGAAGGGTGCAATCTACACTCTAGTTATGGTCGATCCAGACGCTCCATCAAGGACCAACCCTACATTACGCAACGTCAAGCACTGGCTGGTAGTCAATATTCCGGGAACGGATATTGAGAAGGGAGAAGAGATCGCTGGATATCGTGGTTCGGGACCTCCGAAGGGGAGCGGTATGAGCTAAAATTCTCAATTATGCCTAATCCAAACTGCGAAATCGCGCAACAATAACTTTGGCCAGCGACTCTTAAGCTAACGTTGCTTGTAACTATGTATTTCATTCAACGATACCCAAGTACACTTGCGTGAAAATACGTAGCTCGTCATCGAGCGCTTTAGGCGTCCCTGCTGATTTAGTCTAACATTTTTTTTTACCAAGAGAGCCCAATGTCTAATCCAATTTCTTAAGTGTCGGGCAATACGCGGAGGCGTGATATGTAGTGGGGGAGAAGTGGCCGGCGTCAGATCACAACGCGACCTACCAAACTAGCGTAGCCCGTTTCTCTATTTCATGCATTATCATACAACTATTAGACAGTCGAACTACTAAACTTGCCTTCGTACAATGGGGTCTCTGTCGAAAGCGTGCCGGTATCTGTTATCAGTCACGGCTATATGTAGATACAAATGCAATAGCTTTTTTCGAATGTGAACACAAAGTTAGAGCTCTAACCTGGTACGGCTTTGATTTTTGGAACGGCATCACACAGGTCTTCATCGCTACGTATTCGTAGTCTACAAGCAGCCAGGACGCATCAACGTGCCTGATAAGCGGGTGCCAAGTTCTTCACGAGAAGATCGTCTAGGCTGGAGTCTTCAGGATTTCATCAAAAAATACGATCTCGGAGAACCCGTCGCTGGAAACTTCTATTTGGCTGAATGGGACGCGTACGTTGATACTATCCCGAAGTAGGCCCCAAAATTAGACTGCTTATATTATTGTACGAAAGCACACACGTTGTGCAATAGCCGCGATTACAAACGGCTGAACACAGATATCGTGGGACGCACTATATGAAACCCATCGCGAATATGGATTTGTCATAGATATTCTCCTTTATTTAAATTTCTCTATTTTATAAATGTGACCATTACCTGATAGGCGTATTGATTAAATCATTTATTAACCTCATGCAAGCAATTAAATCGTGTAATTCATGGCATCGATATCTCGATTATCGTACAAAGAAATTAATGGATAACTGTATGAAAAAGAATACAAAAAATGTACGAACAGTTAAAAGTATCTGACAACTTATGGAGAGTCGTAGACGTTCCATTGTATTCAATGTCTGTTCAAAAAAAATTGACAAGTTTTGGTAATAAAAGGATAGAAATTGGCATAGCGTTAGTACCTTTGTTCTTTGTCAGTGTGTTTATGGCTGAGCTTTACTGACCTTTTGGAGCCTACAATTATCTAGATATTGTAAAGTGAGTAACACAATTTACATCGAAAATTTACATGCGCTTCCAGCAGCCACAAAACGAAGCGGGACGTTATGACGTTCACGCAGCGCCAGCATTATCAATCGATCTAAGAGAACAATAAAAATGCTGGAACGTTCATAATTTCGAGTTATTTCTGAAATCGTAATTACTTCTGACTACTTGTGATGTGTGAATTACGTTCATAGAATTGTGTTTATTAGTGATTGGCGTTTAGGTACAATCGGTGTATCGAAAGCTAACGTTGCTCAGCAATACCAATGAATGTGGGAGTTATTCAGTGAACTCTTATAACTTTTCACAGCAGTGAATTTCCACACATTTGTCCAACCATAAAATAAAAATGCATATCAACGAACTCGTGAACCTAGTACGAGCTATCTGTCCACTATGATAGCCCAGTTTTATCTTCACTGTTCAAAGCGACGTCCTCAGCTTAATGAAACATCTAGCATTGCTTCGGACATCTGCTATGACATGCCAGTTTCGCTGCTACTAAGAAACTCTGTTATCATGGCATGATGTCTGATTACTTTAGTCGTGTGAACGCGGGCGCAAGCCACCTCATACAACGAGAAACATCGCAAAATGAATACTTGTAAAGCACGAAATCCGAAGTCGGATGTGAAAAATAAGAAAATAAACTTTGACGCGTTAACCTAAGTAATTGCATGATTATGAACGGTCATCCGTCATTTCTTGCGGCGATTGCTGTAAACAAGGAAACGGTACAAGTTCAGTCGCCTCTGACATCAAAAGGTGATACGCACGAACTTCTGAGTGACCGCTGAATTAGCCAATTAAGGATAGCAGGAATTCATCACAGCCTATGGTAATTTCAAATTGTAACTTACAATCGAGACTGAAACAGGTTTTTAGAAACAGGGCTTCGTAGAGGAAGCCGCTTAAATGGCGTCAGTGAGCGCTAAAGATAGACTAGGATAACTATAATGCAATTGCAACGACTAACAATGTTCCTCTACGCATGCACTGTGGTAGGCGAGGAAGCGCTATTAAAGGTTTAAAGTGTAAAATATGTATAGGTAGTTTATTGCTGTGCGTACAATCTATTTAGCTATACTTTAAATGACTGTGTATTTCTCTGAGTGTTTGTCTCATACTGCGGGAAGAGGAATTCTACTATATTTTCATCATTTTGGCTTTCAGCAACATCATGGAGAAGCATGAAGTTGTACTCGATGTCATCGAGTCTCCGCCATTCCAAGAGCTTCAGGTAATTTGAGCTTACAAAGGAAAACATAGAGGCTCATGTGTTATCTAAATGTAAGGACTCCGGCGCCTAACGACACGTTGGTAACCGTTGCGAACAAAAGTCAATGAAATAATGCGTAGTCTAAACTAGATCTCAAAATCGACGCGCCTTAGTCTAAATTACATAGCATCACCCGGAATGGCCAATGAATCGAATCTCGTTATCTCTAGAATGGTTAGTCCAGAGACTTTCTTGCAGTAGGTTAGTAAACGCTGGGGTGTTTAGAAACTGTGACTCAAGGCTATGCGCTCAAAATTGTTTATTAGTACGATTGCGCTATAATATGAACCGAATTAGTGCTAGATAGCATATGATTCTCTGGCACAACTTCAATCATTTGACAAAAATTTGAAAACAAACTATGCTAGTTGAACTACCACAATTGGCGGCCAGTTTCCATCGTAATATCTTTCTCTTTACCGTAGTAGTGCTTCGGCACTGCTTAGGATCCGGAGAAATAATCGGCCAACTGCCTAGCTTGTTCATCTACAATAAACTGATTTAGTGAAAGTAGTTAATTTTGCAGAAGTACAATAAGAAATGATTTTGTATTATTGTCTTCGAACTTACGAATTGAACTTGAGTGGCTTTTAAAGTCGAAAATTGCTCACTACGTGCTTAATTGCAGAGACTTTCGATAAAGCTTGTTGAAAATGAGAACCACGGAAATCGAAACAATTTTGGGTGCTGTCCAAACGCTCGGAGTCTTCTCTCACGACTCATTTCTATATAATAACTGCACAGCTTAACCGAATTCACTCATTTTAAGCAACAATATCTAACTGCCAGAATCTTTTGGCGTGACGTTTTAAAAACCGCCTAGTGCGCATAAATGCCTGTTGTTTCGATGTTCAAGGCTATCCCTCACTCTTCTTCTGTGTTACATTAGCATCTAATTTCTCCTATTGAATTCTATACGGGAACGAAATGTGAGCAATAATTGTTGTTTCTATTGGATTTCCTGGTGAACACCCCCGACATGTTTTAACGACTGTAGATAAGTATAATTCTTGTCTGAGTTATTTGATCCAATTGTGGAACCATACGCTTCCAAGCTCCGTACTAAAAAGACCGGCTTCTTAGCTTATTCGAATAACCATGCCGAACTCATCGAAATCGAGCTCAGTATAGTTGTCAGACATGAAATTATTATTAAAGCTGATTTGAATGGAAGCCTATTTTTTAATCTCCAAAAGAATATAGCGAATATGAAACGTCTTACCTAGCATCTACATATTGAAGTGGTTGATCGCCCTCGAGCATTTGCACGATTTTTTTTAAAGGACGCTACATAATTTCATTTCAGGGTAAACCGCCGTATGTCTTTGCTTTTTTGAAACGTCTTTGTTGAAAATCGAAACGACTGCACTCTGATTTATATGCTACTAACAAAATGGTGATGTTGTTTTGTTATAGAATTAGTGCATTTTTTTGTATGCGTGTGTGCCGTTTCGATTAAATTAAAGTTCCCTAAACAATAATAAAAGAAATAGTGAACCTATGCGACGCAATACTGATAGGTCTATATACTAACTATATCTGTCTTTCGCTTGTGTGAATAGGAGTATGAAGAGGATATCCATTAGCAACAGGGCAACGTCCTTACGCCCATGCAAGTTTGGGACATTCTCAAGGTTACTAGACTATCGACGAGGACTCACTTTACACACCCGTCATAGTAGACCCTAATGCACCTTCGAGGTAAACTCAAGAACACTTCCAAAGTTCGGCTAATTTACTTAGTTCCATTAAGTGCGAAGTGCAGAACACCTAAGTTCAACAGAGCTTCAAATGATTGCCTCCAGTGAAATTTGTGCTCCAATACAACATTAATTCGTGTATTTAATAATTTAGATGTAGTGAAAAATAGGGCGTAGAATGGAGTAGGTATGTTGAGGATCAAGAATAACCTTTTAGTTTTATGGTGCTATCAGGGTAAATACAAAGCTGTGCGAAACAATTCACTGGCTCGTGGTAGACATCCCGGGCGCTGGAGAAGCGAGCGGGATCAAACCCGTGCACCTAATGTGTCCTTCGGCCGCAAGGTGCACGAGAATGCATTAAGCCACCGAGCTCAATTCGCATTTAAACCTGCTCTTATATTTTAGGTCCTGGCCTAAAGTTCTGCTTTAACACATTCCAAAATGAGAAAATGGCTGATAAACCTTTATGAGACTTTGTTAATAAACTTCAAAACTCGAGACTTCATTAGGGAGCACAATCTGGACCTTGTTACAGGGAATTTCCGGGTGTTACCGGGTAACCGTTGCTATACTACTTTTGCCTCAGATGGAATAGAAAAGCTTTATTATCCAGAAAACCAGACTCTCTAAAACATTTCTTATCAGCGTTGATAACGTTGGCTAACAAACTAAAAAAGAACATCATCTGTCAAGTATCATCGATGTTTTTATAGCAGACTTCGTCTTGTACGACGTATATGCTTATAATTTGATTTTCTCTTGTCCACCGTAAACTGAGGATAACTGCGGCTCTCATTAACATTATTGTCAACCATACTTGAAAAGAAACACTAACATACGGCTGAGGCAAACGTAAACTGACCAAACTAATCAAAGTATTTTACCTGCCAAATTCGCCAATTAGTTATTTTTAATCGATTGCACTTCAGGCCAAACATGATGACTATGTACCGCCTCTAATGGGTCAATTCGAGGATAAAATCTAGAAAAACAAGATGTACAATAAACACAGAGTGCCATATTTCTTCTTAAGGTCATTGTGGTTTTTACGGAGTCTATCTCCTACATGCAGCAATGTGATTTTTCATGTGTTTTTCTGCTTTCCGTGATTACTGATTCAATATTTAAAGTTAGGTCTGATATTTCTGTCATTTCATGTCAAAAGGGTTAAGTTAACCGTTTGCAGTAAAATGTCTATTCCTGTCCTAGTAAATCGTTCACCATAGATACCTGAGACGAACAATTTCAACCAACTTAGGTTGGGACACACTACGAATGGTTATGGATACACTAACTAGATTGAGTCCCTTTTCCTTGTTAGACCTGCATTTTAATTCCAAGGTCTCAGAGTAGCATGTTCGGATGTGGAACATTCAGTCTGAGCACGCTCGATGTAAGGCATTTTAAATGAACAATGATTGTTCTTGCATTATTATCGTTCAGGAAAAAAATAACCGCAACACAAACAATAGGTATTGAAACGATTCTGATGTTATTACTAGGTCTAGCTAGAGGAGCTCAGACCTACACCCATTTCATCCACAGCATCTATTGATGAAAATCAATTATTAGCACTATTTACAATTCTACTTGGGCTACTTAACAGCAAATAGCAACAATAAACCTTCTGCCAGTGTTTTTTATGAAGAGGGTCAGCTAACTCCTGTCGAGGTTTGCACCACGGCTGCTTTTATTTTCTGATTTTCTAGACACCTTTAATCGGTCTTTTCTTAATTGCGCTAGTGTATGCTAGAATGATTGAGCACTGGAAACGTTAATAAGAAAGACATGTGTAGCTTAATGCTAGATATAGCTGTTTAATTTAAAGTAGAGCGTATCTTTGTTAGCCTTTGCATCTATAGCCACCCGTATGTTTGCCCAATTTTCATTCATTACTTCACTCTGGCTTTGACTAGTACGGCGATATAAACTAAAGCTACGCTTAAGTGTGAGACAATTGCCTAAGTTATGTCATATGCAAGCATGAGATCTGATCTCAAACAAATCTGCTCAATTTAAATTTATATTTTTAGTTCAGAATGAATTTAGAGAGTAACTTTCATTTTACTATTCTCGTTCTTCGCAACGATATCCAGCCTCACTTCGGAAACCAACCGTAACTTTGAGGAGTCTTCCAAACTCTAGTGTCTATAAAGTAAAAACGAATAATAAATCTAGGACGAGGCAATACGTTAGCCCTATCTTTTGCCTTGAAAAATTATTAGAAAAATTTATGTCCCTATTTAAAATGTTCTTAAAGCACTTCTTTAAACATGTTTCCTCCCTTGTACATTATGTTTGCCAAATGCAAAGTGGATAGCCATTTTGTATGAAATTAAAATACCCCTTTGAGAAATTACTCAAGTAAGATTTTCCTCTTCATTCAGCGTCTCTGCGTCCCACCTGGAAAGACCCGAAAAACATCTCTGGATATGTAGACATGCAAATTTTAGAACAGCTTGCAAAATAACACTCAGCTTCTTGACTAAATTGCACAGCGATTTCGACTAGATTTCTGCAAGTTCGATTGCCATGGCTTAGTTACTTAGTATACGCCAAGCATTATAGTTGAAAAATAATCACTTAAGATTAAGATAGGCTCCAATAAATAAGAAATAATCATAAAGGTGGCAATACATTCGTCTCCAGTCTAACGAAACGATATGTGTCGTTTTTTTGTTAGGTTATGCGTCAAATAACAGAATACACCCTAATTTCTTATTGAAAGGCAAATGACTGTCGACAACGCCAAAAAGAATATTATAGTGACATTCAACGTACATTCAACATACACGATTGGTTAGACATCCTAGTGTACGGTGAGGCTCTATGTACTACACTTGGCACACCGGTCACAACTATTCATATCGAGTATAAGTTTACAGTAACTTTTCTAAACAACGTATATTAACTAAATCCTGTAAGGTCAATTATCCGTGCACATATAGCTATTTCAGTGAAAACGCACAGGCAACGATATATGATAAATTGAATGCTTTTTCTCATATATTTGTAAAACGATACAGACATTTAAAAAATATATACAACAAAAAATGGTGTTATCAACATAAAATTGTTGAGTCAGTGATCTTAGTCGGCATACACAGGTAGCACTCCGTCCGAGCTCGCTTCCTGCAACCGGCCAAGCTGGTGTCTTCTCATCGACTGTAGCGCCTTCCGACATTCCATACGGATCCTCAGGCCTTCTGCCACCCTCCACAAGATTTTGTAGTTTTTCCGTCCTCGGACCTGCAGCAGAAATTCGCCACCATCATGCTCACCGTTGTCAACACCGTGGTCTTCCATTGTCACTCTCCGTCCTTGGTTCTTCGTCACATCGGGTGCCGGAGACGTGGATCCATCATGTTCCTCCGATTCCGCAGGACAGACGGAATTCCAACGATGCTCTTCGCTCGTCACCCTCGGAGCTCCGTCTACCGTCATAGCGAATTGCACAGTCCACGTCGGCTTAATTAACGCTCCCGTGTTCTCATTCGAACGAGCCCGTTCGAGTGGCCAGCAATAGACTGGCCCGAGATCGCCAAACGATGGCTTTTAATGGCGGGACGCTGTCATACAGGGGCCGACTCTGCCCGTTCAACACAGTCACAGGCTTGTCTTGTCTGGCTGGTCGTTGCCGGCTGTTGTTATTTCGATGCCGCGCTGTGAGCGGACAGGTTTCAACGGCATCAGGGGGACACCGTAAGCCATTCGGTTGTTCGTTCATCCGCTCGGCGGCGCGCGAATCGCTCGTTTTCGAGCTGCACTGGTTACTTCGGGAAGTTGTGTGAGTAGTAAGTTTGTAGGAAATGTGGAGGTCGAGAACGAAATGAAGAGAGAGAGAGAGGGAGAGAAGAAAAGAATTCGTTGAGGTTGGGAGCACCCGTTGTGACGTCATGTGTGGTCCAATGGCGTGGTGAGACACGCTCAAGCATGTCAGGCCAATGAATTGTCAAAGCGATCGAATGTCTCTAGCAAAATATTTGCATTTATAATATTAAGTGATTAAAATCAAGGCAAATTTTGAACCAATGGCAACCATTATAACAAGCAGGCTAGTAGATACACCAAACAGAAATAGTAACTTCACTGCAGCAAGGTAGCCAATGACATTGACTAATAGAGCCTCGTAGAGATTAATAGAAAATTCTCTTGGATCACTTGAGACACGTTAAATACACAACGAAAAAATCAAGGCATCCAATAGCCGCATTAAGCACTACACATGAACACCCAATGGCATCTTTGACTGAAATATTTTATATTCATTCCATAAAAAAAACTACCTAGCCTCAGAAGCAACATGTATGTATCAGAGTAAACTAACATCAGTTCTTTTGGAAGTGTCAACGTACTTGATAACCCAGCATACCAAATCTGATACTTCTCTTTCACCTTAACATAAATTTTGACAATGAAATTCTTATTTGCTTTATAACATAGCATGTAGTGGTCTCCAGTTCTTGAGTAATTTCTCCTAGAACGCTTAAACATATTTTTTAACAAATTTACGATGAGACTGTTTGCTTTCGCAAAACTCTCTAAAAAGTTGAAAACCGAGGACTTCTAATCTGATTTTTGCTAAATTTGGATTCCATGTTAGAGTTGGTTTTCTTAAGGCGGAACCAGCATCTCATGTACTCATATTCGGTACACACCTTTTTTACGTACTCTACATTAAGTTTGTCAAAAGCGAAAAACAATTTTACTAAAAAAAATAAATATAACTGATTGCTCAGAGTTTCCTTAAAAACGTGGAGAAAAACTTTTTAATGAATAACTCTTGCCAAAGAAGAGCGGTGTCTGCAATTTACTCACATGTCAGCGTTATCTTTAAAACTTTTCGGAGAAAGCACCGCACAAAAGCCACCAAAATTCAATAATTTCTTAATTACAACTCGACTAATTATGCCGAAGCCAATCCGGTGTTATAAGCTTCCAATGCGATTTTTTACTTCTATATTTTGACACATATGAGCAAGGCAAATTGATCCATTAAGGATTACCTTCGTACACAAGGATACCTTCTTTATTATTCATATCAATAAATAATAAAGCACCATGGATAAAATGCGGATAAAATATATTCTTCAAATCGTAAATTGTACGTTCGTTATATTTTCACTGCTTGTTTCACGTAGACGGCGAATACTTAAACTTTCTCTAATGACATTCAGTTATTTTTCTTGAATATCAGCGAATTAGGTGAAATAGTATCGCTAGTTTACTTTGATATCACAACATAACTTTGATAAATTTAATAATCGTCGAAGTACTGTTTTGTCAAATTGGAAATTATTTTGTCGTGTAGTAGCTTCCTAATGCGGTGAAAATGCATCTTTATTTACACGATTAAGGCACCAGAGTTTCGATAAGAGGCTGTCATTGATGGACAGCTACTAGATTTTCAAAGGTTCGTCTACAATTTATAGAAATTTTAAAAAGATGGCTAATTCTTTCTTCTTGTATTGTGCGATGCCAAAGAAGACAGAGCACTTCCTTCCCAACGTATTTTAATTCCTGGATTTACATATAACTTATATAACTGCCAGAAAACGTAACGTCAGGCCGGATTGGTACGAAATACTCAGCTAATCCCTCGTTTTTGCTTTCCAATACCAGGAGACCACTTCCTTTGACCTTTAAACCACCACTACAATTAAAACATATTATAGAAAACAGTAAATAAAAAAGTACAAAGTGCATTAATACTTTATTTTAAGATAGCAATAACATAGGTGAAATATTTCTGGAGATAAATTTAATAACCATGACATTTTTAAGGCTTTATAATTAAATTGACAACAAAATAGATTTCACTCATTAAGTATCATATATATCTATATATTTGTTTTAATGCGCAATCCCCCATTAAATATTTAGAGCTTTTTAGAATTCTGTTTACTTATTGTCAATAATCGATCTTAGGGTAAGTCAGCCCTACATAAACCTTAGAAAAAGTTGGCATATTGTTACACACATTGTCAAGAATTAATAATTCAATGTAACTAAAACGTTTTATTTCCTTTGAACGGTATATAAAGAATGAGTTATAACTTATGAATTATGATATAATTCGCTTAGAATCAATAGATCCATCAAATGATATAAACTACGGTACTTCTTTGCAAAGAATATTCTATTCAAATTCACGTTTATTTTTAGCCAGATCTGAAATCCGATTTAAGGGCCGAAACAAAGCATTGACAACGTTGCCCTAAATTTATGACTAATTTGGAGCGAAAACCGATTTTGCTTGTAAACCGTCGAAAAACCAAACATTTCAATGCAGGCCAGTAAGCATCCGGATATATTCATTAAATTGATGGGTTTTACTAACATATCAAATTAAGTCGAGAATGGAAAAAATGTGTTTGGCCGGCACCTTAAACAGGACGCATTTTTGTTAAGGAATCTAAAAGTGTACATAAGAATATAAAAACAGTTTTCTTGAAAGTTTTACGTTCTATAAACATCTGCGTTCATCTCATACTAATTTATTTTTACAGGCCTATTGACTACCTGTAACACACAGCAAACACTCTACTATCGTATCACATTGCACAAGACTATGGTCGTTGCATTGTCTTCAACGCGGTCGTATTTTTAGTGCATCTTAAACATCTGCGTATGCACAGTAGATTTTTTTTAAGTTTGTGGTGATAATTTCGATCATAGCCAACCATCGAAAAAATGAAAAACAATATCAACTATTATATTAAAGTACGTATCCACGAGTGTCTATCTCTCGTCCCAAATCTTCTAAAAGCAAGTTTACACTTGATGTCATAGCCTACCAAACGGGAGAAAACCACGTGTCAGTTGAAGGTAAATGCTCGCTGTGGTTACGTGATATCAGCGAACCCAATACAAAACCGTAATAGGGCCCCTTATACGACGAATGTACTTGAACGGCAACATCGCATACTTAGGTAATCCATGGAATAGATGCAGATTTCGATAATAGCTTGTAAGCGCGCGCGCACTTTGAGCAATGGCCTTGCTACCACTCAATGTGCGAGGAACTTTCCGCGTCAAAAGGCGCGCCTCGATGCCATACGGAAACAAAACATATCTCAACCAATTCGACCTGGCATGTTCAGCAGACCGAAGTCGTTTGAGCGATGTTTAATGTACGACAATTCGCTTGCACTTCTTGTCTGAGTTGAAGCTCACAATATGAGTCCAGTTAGCGGCTAGCTAAGATACAATGGATGTCAATGAACCCAGAGCCAACGCTTCGGTTAATCAAGACCCGACGCCTATTGCGACCCATCCATTGGACTGATGCCGTTTAAAGCGAATCTACGAATAAGTGGTCCAACAACGTGAATCGAGTTTTTTTTGCTTCTACCATTGATACATGCCCAAGTATTTATGATTTATGAGTTGTCGCCTTCAAACTCTGCTGCACTTTACAACCGGGGGTCTGTGGTGCTTCAAAGACGCCACAGATGCAGTGCTCCAACTATGGGCGAAGAGGCGATTTCAAACAACAGGTCGTCCAGTTCTCTACTTAGACATTTTGCAGTATTATCGCTGGGTGCCTAACGACGAAAAATTAGTCAAAGCAAGTACAACTTTGTCATGGATAAGGAAGCTAGTGGACAATAATTTAAAGCCATTATACCTTAGACATCTCGCATTATATCGCGGGCCGCGCAAACATGTTTTGAATTACCGGAGTCCGCGACGGCAATCGCTAACCGTTTCGTCAATTGGTAGATGATACGAAAAAATCTTTTTTTGCACAATTTGATAGAAGATATTTTGAAAAATATTCAAGTCGAATGACGTACTATGGAGAATTAATCGACGTCTGTCGATGTCGACGAATTCCTCTGACTAGACCTCGCCTGCAAGTGTTATAGAAAATGCATTACAAATGTACCTTTTATGATAGCTGTACAGATTTTCCAGCGGTGTGTCATTTTTGGTCAACAAACGACTTGCGAAACTTCTGGCTTTCCGCAGCTAAATTATGTTTAGGAACTATTACAAGCAAGGCATTCAAACTGAACAACCCGACCAACAAATATAAGACATATTCTAAGACTAAAGACCCTTAAACAACGAATTTTCTGAAACAGCAAGCAGGCATTGTCATACCATCATGAAGTCGTTACACAAATAATTTTGAATTCGCGCTGAGGACATTCCATTTAACTAGAAACAGTATCTGCATTAGACGCTATCTGAAACCGAAGTACAGGTTCTCATGGCGTGCTTGTGACGGATTTGATGGAATATAGAGCTCACAACATGGCCACATTTTTCACAGATAACGCTTAAAATAATGAAGCTTTCACGTTCTCAGGTGAAATGTAATGATGCAATGAATAGCAAAATTGCCAGCGCACTGTGTTCTATTTAGTTGTGCCACTCATTCAAACAATTTGTCGCGAAATTTTTTCCGTACCGTTATATCCAATCACAACTAATAAAGGTTTCAACTTCAAAAGGCAGTTTAGGCGTCCTTTTAAAGGACTCCTAGCCCAATTGTGCCTGCATGTTGATTAAAGTAAATATTTCTCGATCAAGGTCGGCAGGAATACACCTCCATATGTTGTAGGTTATGAATGGCATTTTAGTCGTTGATATACATCTACACGTATCACCTGAAAATACGCACTAAAATAGTAGTATAGACGGCACATTTTTTTATCGTGAATATTATTTCGCCCTAAAACAGACTAGACATTCCATTTTCCTAGTGAACATCATTGACTTAGCTGCTTGTTCTACCAACTACTGCATGATCGGTGTTACATTTGCATTACATCGACACGGGCCCACCATAGATTTCATCTGCGATGTTGTGATGAATTGTAATAATAGTGCGCATACAGTGAACAGAGAAGCACTCAATTTTCCACCATTCTATTAGGCGCAATCGTACAGTGGATACACCATGAACTAACCACAGCCAAAAGTCACTAGGAATGGCTCGACGTCGTAGAATGGCATGCTGAAGACAGGCGTCTAACATGGTTACGGTCCCTGCGCCTTTCACTCCGCCTGCCGGCAGGCTGTTCAGTGTCATGAGATCTGACAAAAATGGGTACGTTACTCTACCGACTGTACTCGTTTATTTCGTTTCGAGCGATTACGGAATTGACGTCAGACGCCTTTTTGACGTCAGAATGCACTCATGGATCGCAGATTAGAATCTTGCAAAATCGAACGTCTATGGACGATAATTGAGAATCGCGGACAAATACAAATAAATAGGAAGCCGGAAAGCCGAGATGCGGTGGGAAGGCACAAATTAGTCGTTCGATTTTTGTTTTCGCTCTTGACTGTATTTGATGCGGGAGATGAGAAGAAAATTACGTTCTTGCCTATTTGCAGTCATGGACTAGTGATCAGCACATTTTCTTGGAGAATTTGCCTCTAAGTCAACTACTACCTGTGCTATCGTACATTGAACGAAATATAGCAACTCGCAGATCTCACGTACTCTGTAAACCATCAATACGTCGTTTCGTGCGTTGTAAATGCGTTGTAGTCAGATGAAGAACATGTTAACAGGTCTCTTTTAAGCATATCTCACATTTATCCTCTGTGTTTCGCGTTTTGAAAAAAACCGGCCGGCTGTTGTAGCCGCGTTTACGATGTGCGTATGCTTTTACTTCAAATAGACAATAGTTTCTAAGCATGAGTGATGATGAATAATTATTTTTATTTGTATTGACGCGCGCACACGCACACACACCTAAATACACACACACACAAATCATTTTCGTCAAAACGTAACAAAACAGGAACACCAACTGCGCTTCAATTTAACGCTCTGGGCCCACTTTGTCTTCAAGGCATTTTTTAAGCAAAGCTAATGTTATTTAATTAATAGCCATGTTCCATGGCGCTAGATACATTATGACGGTGCCTGTTGCATGCCGGACATTGTCTTAATCCTACATCGGAGAGCTTCTTTCACGACAACCCCAACATTTTGTCCAGACAGGGTAAATATGTATTATTGTTGTTACGAATGTGTCACATCTAGTATAGCATAGTCCATCCGTCGACTAGTCTCTTATACGACTAGTCTCCTATACTGGGCAGACGTACGAGGTGACGGCAGGGGTCCCGCAGGGCTCGATCCTAGGACTGGTCCTGTGGAACCTGGCCTATGACGGTGTGTTGGAACTCGAGGGGTTGCCAGAGGACGTCGAAATTCCTGCCTATCTCGCATGATCTCGGGTCCTAATAACTGCCCGACAAGAGAGCACACTACAGGACAGAGCCAATGAAGCCTTAGCGCGTATTAACGAGTGGGTGGCACAAAACCATCTGCAGCTCGCCCCGCAAAAGACGGACGCCCTGTTCCTAACAGGCCAACGGCCACCCAATACGCCCCTTCAGCCCAAATATTACCTAAACTTTCAGTCGCATTCAGTCCGCTTGTTAGCCTTCCAATGGACTAGTAAGTTATATCCGTTTAAGCTCGACGGTCAAACGTTTCTTTCGCTTAGACGCCGGCCAAGCTCAACTGGCTAACGCGTTTTCGGGGCTTTGCCATCCGTAAACTATCGATCATACATTTACAACGGTTGCACCATTACAGCGGGTCGATTAACCTGCTGCGCGTTCAAGTGAGCACCAGAAAGGCTATTGGTTGACTCGTCTTGCTGGACATGAAGATCCGTCCCCAAGCCGAAAACAATTGAGAACCAAGAAGCCAGAAGTGGGTGGAACGCACGACAGTGGCAACCAACCAATGGCACAATCATCATAACCGGCATTATCATTATTAAATTCATCATCGTTGACGACATCGTTTGCTTCTCGAGTTTGCATAGAAGGGTGCGGTGGCATCAGGCGAAAGGAACAACTCAGCTGACAGAGATGCCAAAAAAGCGAAAGAATGACGTTACATTGTGCAGGGCAACGTTTTTCTTCACCAACAATCGTCAGGCCGGGCGGTGTCGCGGAACAGGCAAACGGTCTGACTTTCGGAACAATTTCCATTTTGTCCGCCTGCTTCTGTTTTTGCTTCTTCGTTAGGACGTCGCACATAGAATTCACAACCCCGTGCTCCTCCCACCTCCCTCTCGACGAAGCTTCCCAAACGGAACGGTTATTCGTTTTTCTCTCCTTTTTTCTGTGCTTTTCTATTGGGCCGCGTTTCATCATGTCAGGTTCCGTCAGCCGATTCATCAGCTGAAAGTCGAATAGACAATTCGACCATCCTGTCTCGATGTCCACTGCGGTAGTTGTACCAACGGAGGAGTCAGACAATCGGATGTCACCGCCTACACACACACATACGCAAACACGCGCACGCACATTTCTACATCCAAGCACATACATAAAACATCGGTACACACACACGTACTTCTGAATTTGAGAAGACTGTGACCTCGCATGGCGCTACATATCATTGAAATACAACCGTACGTTCGGACAAATACATGATCGCGTCCTGCTCATGAGTCGAACGGCGTCCAATCACAGTGAGTCGTCTTCGCGTTTGTTCTCTAAAAGCCTATCGGAAAACAGCCAATGGGAGAACACTGAGGAAGATCATGTGTATATGTGTGTGTGTTTTCGGACGGGAAACCAGCAGCTGATCCAGCGAACGAGCGAGATAAAAAAAAAATGAAGAAGCGACAAATAGGTCGACTCATGACAACGGCGATCCAACAATGGTGGACAATGGGTGCCATGGTGGACGGCACGGAGGACGTAAAATTGAAAATGCTGAATAAATGTAAAATACGTGCGTGTGTGTCAAGATCCCAAATATCGTTTTTGGGTTCGTCACCACTCATCACTGCCAATAGTTCGTACTACCCGCCAGTCAGCAAGACGTCACGGCGTCCATTGGATAGCCATTGAAACGTTTGGGCCGCTGGAGAAGGCGGCGGGTCGGTCTCGCCCACGAGGCTTGCTAGGTTAGTCAGAGAACGTGACAGAAGAGAACGTGCACAAACAAAATAAAATATAGATAACGATCCAACACAAATAATGGCAGAAGCGAGTCGGCAGGAGAACAATACGGCCATCCATTTAGTGGTCGGCGCCGGTGTCGAATGCAGTTGTCGTTGTGATACGTCGGCAGAGGATTTTTTGCTGGAAGCTGTCGACCCTGCGGCGGTTGCTACAGATTTTGACGACGCTACTATTGTTGTTGCCGATGTCACAGTCCGTAAGTGTTGATATCGTGATCGCCGTCTGGCCGGGGGAAGAGCGGCTTTCGAGGGAAAGAGATTTTGGCACGAATTTCAATGCCTTCCCCGTATATTACCACTAACTCTTGGCTGTTCGTCCGTCGCCATTGCGAGACTGAAGAATAGCAAAGAAAAGCCGAAAACAGGACAATAGACAGAAACGCGGCGAATATTTGAGGCGGATCATTTTCGATTTTCTGTTCTTTTTCGTTCTTGTGAAAGGCCGTGTAAAGTTGAAAATCGACGATGCTTTTTGCTTTACAGTGGAGCCTATGCCATTTACCATCTTCACTTTTTCTTTTAGGCCTGATCATCAGCCAACATTTCACGTCCACGATAGCGTTTTTTGCATTACTTCGTAAGGCGGATCACCTCATGAATGCGAATGTGCGACGACCGAAATCGAACCCGCACACAACCTACGCGTCTCCTCCGGTCGCAAGACGCACGCAAATGCGCCAAGTTGTGGTTAATCACTTGAAAAGCGGGCATACTTCTTGTGGTCCACATAGTCCACGCTATAATGCGTTATGACTAGTGGATTTTCTGTCCGTCATTGCGCCAAAATGAGCAAATTTTGGAACGGAATCCCGGCATTTTTTCGGAAATCACTGACCGACCGTCAAGACAGCCGTTTTAACAGTTCCGTAGAAGTTTTTAGCCCAAAATGAGGTCCAAACTACAGATGTGAACTCGAATTCGCTAGCGGGGTTAGCACCTCGTAGTAAATGTCTGACAAAGATGTTTTTGTATCAAGCCATAATATTAAGCATGTTGTCCATGTAGCTACTGTTGCTTCACTAAGGAGGACAGCTGAGTTCTAATGCAGACCAATATCTGCTCAATGTATCACGGTATTTTAGTGAAGAATTTCTCCCGCATCGCACTGATGACGGACATATCTGTTTCGGGACGCAATAGCTTTTTCCTCACTGGATGTATTGGCGCTGGTCGCGTACGTCCTAAAATGAACGTTGGCTGCAACTACGATTCCTACATATAACATTTTAGCTCTAATAGAGGGCATATTTTTTTAGGGTGAATAATTTTTTTGGTTAAATAATCATGAACGTTTTAGCCTCTCGAACGTACTTGAGTCCTTTTTCCACCCGTGGTAGACTATACAAAGCTAGTTTATCAAAGCGCGAAGGTATGTTTCTTCTGCAGTAGAACTAATAAATTCTAAGGCACTATTCCTGCATATCTGAAAAGCTATTTTAAGCTATCAGCCATCGATTCAGATTAGCCAGCATACAGCCGTTTCTAATTTTCTTCCTGTATTTTACTTCGCTTATTAATACGACCGTGCGGCCTAATGTCACACGAACGCCCGTTTGCGGACTGTGTTAGTAAATACAAGAGGTCTCAGCGAGCGTCCTTAGGACCGACTAGTTAGTTTACGATGATATATAGTGTACTGGTAGTTTCGGTCGGACGTCCTGTAAGCAGTACAACACCAGCGGTCACCCGTACAATATAGGTCCCTCAAGAGACATTAGAAGAAGGGGAAGGCCTGGACGTTTTGTCGGATGGGGAATAGGCCAGTAACTAAGAGAGCGAAGGCTGCGGTAAAGGCGAGGGTGGGTGGAGTTGGGGGTATCAGGGGGTACAGGGACTCAAAAAGGGGGAGAGAGAGAGACATGGCCATGGAATTGGCTTTAGGCCGAGGAGTACATTACGAGAACAGCCGAACCCGCGATGGCCGGCCGGCGTAGAGGTGGCTCATTCCCCGGTATTGGGAAGATGACAGCGAGACACACCCATTCCAAACAGGGGCAGAAAGATCCTAAGACAAATGCTTCCCTCTTCCCTCGTCTGCTTTGCCCTTGTTTTCTCCCGTACCCTTCGCTTGGTCCCGCTCCCTCGTGCGTCGTGCACTATGCCTCTGTATATATATACGTGTACGTACATATATATATATACACATATGTATATATATATATATATGTGTGTGTATGTACATATGTATATATATGTGTGTGTATATACATATGTATATGTATATATATGTGTGTGTGTGCCTCTCGCCTACTTTTCGTTAGTCTCCGCTTTTCTTTCTGCTTGGTATTCTACCATCCCAACAGCCGCAAACCGTTGTGCTCGGCCATTCGACTCTACCGTACTGCATTGGAAACAACAGACAGGAGAAATGCGGACCGGGACAGGAAGATCAGTAATAGTGGCACCAGTATGTAGGATACCCACTCCGCCAGAGTGTATCCAAAGCACACCATCCAACAGCGGAAACTCAGAGGAAGACTCGAGCAGAAAGGGGAACACAGCGGTAGCTGTCTTCAGCGCATTCAGACGAGCGCCTAGGCGGGGGCTTGATATGGGTTCGAAGGCCGGATGGGGAGAAAGACGCACGGACACATATCTTGTCCCCGCCGCCACCCCACTGCAGCTTGCCCATCCCCGTCTACTGCTGCTACTTCTGCTTCCTCCCTGCACTCGTACGAAGGCCAGTGTGGAGGGCTCTTATGGAGGGTGGTACTACTACTACTACTCCGATAGAGAGGGCCTCTAGACTCCTCCGCCATTCTCCACCAGTCGTGCACCCGGGCCTCCTTAACGTCCCAGTCGACGAGATGACAGAGGCTCAACGCCACCGCACGGTTGTCGCGTTCACGAAGTCCATCGGCCAGCTACCGCCTACTCGACCAGTCACTAACCGGCAGGCCGAGCTGTCACCCACGGCTCGCACGGCCACATGGGCAAATTCTCGACAAAAGACAAGCGCCCCACACAGCAGCCCACCGTCAACCAAGCGCCCGATGAGGAGCCGCCTAAGGAACGGCCAGACGCGCAGGCTCCGCAGCCACGGGCATTGGACAACGCCTACCAAGCGCCGATTTCGGTGACAGTGTTCTAGTGGAATACGAAGGACGAAGGACTCACCTTCCACCTGGCGCGCTCATCTCGTTCGGGTGAATGGAGTCGAGCGCCTGCTATTCGCCCGTCATAAGAGACTTCGCGGGCCGGCGAAGGAGTGACAGTAAGCAGAAGGATGGTCCAAAAGACTGTAAACGAAGCCAGAGCAGAAGCGAAGAGCCAAGATGATAAGGGGGTGCGCGCGGGAGGTGGAGGGCGGACGTGGGGAACTGGCTTTACGCGCCAAAGCAGATAACGAATGGTGCCACCACTTCGTAGTGTCTGGGGATAGCATGAGACAGGCGGACGAAGAGAAAGTAGCGGCTGGAAAAAGATGAAACGTTAGAGTACGCGTACTCTAAATGGGTCCTACGCTAAGGACATTTATATGGTACATAATGTGCGCAGATGTTTAGCGTATTCGCCATCTGTGGTGTGAGAAACTAATTTTATTAGCGAGTCTGTTAACGTTCATACACGATATTATGTCATAGGGCCTTTGCCTTATAATGTCCTAATGTACATTAGGGTTTGCCACAAGTCTGCAGGGGTATCTGACGACGGTGTTAAGGCTTCTCAGAAATAGCGGCATACCAACTTGATCAAGACATGCACCAGTTTAACTTTCTGTTGCAATTTAGATAATCGAAGCACTTACAGGTGTTTTCCACCTTGGCCTTGAGCGGCCTTTTCTGGTTTGTGTATATATGCTTACTTGACGTGTAACAAAAACATTGAAGAGCTTGCAACTAATCAGAACAAAACTAACGGAACGAAACCCTGAAGCATTTTGGTTCGGTGCTTATACTTATGCAGAAAGAAGCATTATCGTCCACGAAACGAGGGACGCCTCTCACGAATAACTGGAATTGCTGGCTTTCCACGGTATGCGGTACTTGCTTCCCGACTCCCTCAGACAAGCCTTGTTTCTCTCTTTTCTAAAAACCTTTCGTTTACTCTGACTATCCATCTTTTATTTACGACCCAACGACCAGCTCACCATTACACTCTACGACTGTCCAATCTATTTAGAAGCTGCATAGAACTTCGCCATATGTTAGACACACTTGTGGCGGCTCTAACTACTTTTTCTCATAGAAAAAACAAATGAGAACACGTTAACAATCACGTTTTTACAAAGAATTGCCATGCAGCATTTTAACGACGCTGCAATTCAACTCAATCGCTATGAAAATACCAGAACTGCTCAAGGGGTTGTGCGAATGAGCGGCCATTAGCGTTGGCCGCCTCCCCAATGACGACTTCCAGAGAAAAGCGCCACTGGTAACCGCGGTGGCAACGCCACGGGGGTTTCAAAGTTTCGATTGGTTACAAACGTGGCCGAAGGGGATGAGGTGGGCAGGGACGTGTATGTCCGTCTGTTGACTGGCCGTAAAAATCCGTTGTTGGCTGAATGTAGAGAGAGTCTCCTTCAATTATTTTGTGTTTTCGTCGATATTTCGCACGGTGACGAAAGGTATTCTCCAAGGTTCGGGTGTTTCTCTAAGCAACACTAGGTCGACTACACAACGATCACACGTCAAGTATGTGGAAGAAATTTAGTAGAGAATGAAGGTCAGATGAGAAAGCCTCCTAGAAGCTGGACAAGTTTGGGGGTGTCTAAAATTGACCAGCCCAACTCTAGCGTTCATAACCTGGCTAGGCCGAATATCTCTCACTGTCACTCTCAGACGGGCGGGCGGTAGCTAAAATGCAAGTCAATCAGGGAACAGCAACGTATTATTTAATCTGAAAAATAATCTCTAGGTTATTCCAGTCTACTCAGTTCGAAGTATATTTTAACAGTCGTTTCTCTTCGTCATTTTAGCACCCGGTTCGTAACGCGGTGCCAATTAGATTTACAAATGTCTTTCTAAAGACGGCTTACCTGGACATTAATACACTCTAATTCGTTAAATCTTCGTTCGAAGTTCATTCAAACAGTCATTTTTAATTTTATCATTTTCCATTCGCATACACACACACACACACACACACACACACATACAGGTAATGCCGCCTATGTATTGTTCCGCGAGAATGACCTGACCCTACCTTATTCTCTATTCAAATGAGCCTATTCTTTCGCTGACCACACTAACGCCGTCTGCTGCCCCGTCGCCGCCGGCATGAACATTACCCAGCGAAAGAAATAGCCAAGTTGAGTTGTATATATTTGGCGTTTGTTTTCCAACCTGTTCTTGCCTCCCTCCTAAACAAAGGATGAACGTTTTCCCGAGAGCGGCCGCGTATACGGTCGGGCGTGTATACGTCCTCCGACCGATCAGACGTGAAATCGTCATCGACCGCTTTAGCGTCTCTACGTACCCTGTACCATCAACCAACGTTAATTGAGGTAATTAATTACTATTTAGTGGTGCCGGCGCGTAAACGGCTGTTGTTGTAGCAGTGTCAACGGCAACGGCCGCACTCAGCGGCTGCCATTGGCTAGGCATTAGCTCAACGTGACCAGCGTGATACTCGGAAACGGCTCGACACGACCGATGGGATGCGCGCGTCGTACAGGCGGACTGTGTTTCATAGGTGTCGTTTCAGTGACAGGCCGTTTGAGCAACGCGTCGAGCAATACAAAAACGTTGCGTAGCCGGCGTCTCGGCGACGTTGTTCCCGACGTCAACGTGACGGCGGCAGGAACTCCGAATAGAAATGCCATTGCATAACCAAACACGCCAGGCAAACGTTTGGCAGCGACGCATAGATACAAGCAGGTAACTTCCTTTTGAGTTGTCCGCTAGGTCAGAGGCGGCTGTTACGTGACTAAGCAAAATTATAAAATATTCGCGAGTGGCCGGAAAAGTATGAGAGACGATACAGTGCACCGGTTTCGTACGTAGGCCGATGTAGACCGTAGGTTGGTCACTCAGCAAAAGTCCGGAAACGGCTGACAGATCCTTGGAGTGAAACAAACCGTAGAGATTTTCTGAAGGCTGGGTCTGGAGCTTCAGAAGAACACCCACGATAGCGATCATGTTTTTACACGCATCTACATGGGGAACCGTTCTGCTAAAAGTACTGCGAAATGACTAAGAGTTCAACTACATTGAAAACTGAATGAAAGTTGCGACTGGTGGGCATTATTGGTTATTTAGCGAGACCTAAATCAAATTAAGCATCAGTGCATGCCATGGAGAAAAATGTATGGTTGCCCCTGGGCTGGCGAAACCTCAGCCTGGGACATGTTTTTCTCCCTCGGTTTGCTCTTAGAACACACTTAGAACAAATTACAGGAAATCAATATAATGTCGCACTGTGATCAGTTATTGGTCATAAATCTTATAAAAAAAGATCTGTGAAGTCTTGAAAGACGACGTCGGCAATGCGAACGGACACAATCCTAGAAATTCCCTGACAACACTAGAGCATTTATAATTAGTCCCACATAAAAGTCTCACTTTTCATATGCAAGAACTAGATCACGATAGACATAGGCGATCAAAAAACCGACTCACGACTGCATAAACAACTGTAGTACACGTCTGGCGCCTTGTCGACGAAGCTTCCTCGCCGGCATAAATCCTTCATATAGACGCCTATGATAGCTCCCATAGCTATACGGATTTGTCATACTTTCATTTAAATATTTTTTTTTTAGGGTAAAGCGTTAGTAAAGCGTTGTAAAAAGTAGTGAAGCGTTTTTTTAAATGCTTTACCACCAAAATATTCTCAGTTTGCCATGTAGCACAGCCGACTGAGTAAGCCGTCACCTTCTGACGCTTATTACCGTCAAGAAATGTAGTTGCCGCGTTTTCCCGTATTGCCTTCCGACTGTCTCATGCTGGCTATCTACCGAGCGAAAATTTTGCGGAAAAGGCGAAAATAGTTTTTTTTTTTTTTTATTGAATATTAGTAAAATTATTTTAGATATTTGGTGTATGAATTTACACGGTGCCCGGTCTAATGTTTTTTTTTGTTGTTCTTTTTTTCTGTGCATTTTAGCTCGGTTTTTAGTGTGTCATAAAGTTACTGCATAACCTGCGTATAATCTATTCGACGATTTCAACTAAGGAACTTGAGATTCGTGAATGTAATGAACGTGAAACGAAAACCGTGAAAAAATAACATTGGTTTGATTAATCTGACTTGTGACAGCAGACATAAACATTGAACATGTTCGCCTGCAGCGTTACACGTAATTAATTATAAAGAATTATGGAGCTATATGTCTCCGGCAAAGGACACACCAT
This sequence comes from Tropilaelaps mercedesae, assembly GCA_002081605.1. Classification (NCBI taxonomy): domain Eukaryota; kingdom Metazoa; phylum Arthropoda; class Arachnida; order Mesostigmata; family Laelapidae; genus Tropilaelaps; species Tropilaelaps mercedesae. Next base: position 44,492 of record MNPL01019910.1, read on the forward strand.
TTATCATGACTTCTACGAGAATTTAAGCGATGTAATAATTGCAGTTCCGTCAATGAATTAACATTCGTATAACATTACAGATCAAGAAGCAAACGTGACCGACGGCCGTCGTCTTTCCTAACCCATTGTGGTCGGCATAAACCTAATTTCCACTGAAACACAACGGCGAATCGACAACTAAAACAAGCGTTCGATCTATTCGTTCATGATAGTTCACTTCCGGTGTCACGTATCACTTTTAGTTAGTGATATTGGCTTCTTTCAAACATTTGTTGATGTGAATAGAATCCCCCCAAAAACGCGTAAGCTCATGGGTTCCAGAAAGTGCGAACAAGTGTATTTGACCAATTCCCTAATTGAAGACAGATTCCTCCTAGTTTGAGAGCCAACACAACTTCAGTGACGTGACGGTAAATATGGGCCCTGTGCTACACTTCTTCTGAAAATCCTACTAATTTCTCTTCAGAAATATACATATATCCATACGTCCCCCGTTTATGCAGGGATTCGTGTTCTATCACAGTTTTATCTCCGCTGCACTCATTTGTCAAGAAAACCACTCACGTCAAACCATCATCGTATTTCGGCCACCATTAGGAAGATGCTTGGCGGTCGGGGTAAATCGCTATTACTAACCGGCCGCTAGGCAAAACCGGTAACAGGCGTAACGGTGACACAGCGACTGTAGTCAAATGAGCGGCAACCAGTGACCAGATATTAACACAATGGCATCAATCGCTAGTCTTAGCACCCCTGTTCTCATTTTCCATCGCCTCCATTATGAGTGTCAAGCCGATTCGGCATCACCGTACGTCGTAACATTCATTTGTCGCGCCGTAGACTAGACGCGCTGCGCTTCGCGACGGCATCGCCGTCAACAGCTGCCCGATGCGGAATCGTGTAGAGCTCGCAGGCCACCACCACCACCACCACAACCACACAGGTGACCAGAGTCGAGCAACATTGGCCGATTCGCAGACGCTGGCCGGTCTGCGGCCTAGCCAGACCTCCGCTCTCGCGCCACCGACCCATTGGCGCGGAACAGCGGGGCCGAGAGTTGAGCGTTTCCGTAGCGTGCCCATTATCTCCCTGGCTTCTCCTCTCATCGTGCGTTAGCTATCGGCCTGTTCCACTGTCCACTTGCGACGGAAATGTGTCACGACACAGTTCGACTCACCTCTGGACATCACGAATTTCCATTCTTCTGGAGCCGTTCTACCGCCGCTAGAAGACGCGGGGGGAGGCTCGAGAAAACTCAACGTTGTCAGCGCGGCCGGAGAAGACGAACGCGTACGACAGATTACATAAAGAGACCCGTGAATAGGCAAATAATCGTGGAGAATTCATTCGCGATAGAAAAATAACGCATCCCATTGCTGCTATTCTATATATACACACACACACACACACACACACAC
>MNPL01019949.1:0-12390 GCA_002081605.1 Tropilaelaps mercedesae
ATATATATATATATATATATATATATATGCGTGAATGGTGTGGCTGCAAAGGACCCCGTGAAGCGGCAAATTGCTGACAATCGGCTCACCCGAGAAGTTTGTCCTGTTCGACGCGCTCCTTAGGACGCTTGAGGGTATGAAAGATATATTTGGGACATCGGAACTTGCGCGGAGTGTGCGTTCAGGAGGCATCAAGAGAAATATGAGTGGATTTTATTAACGGATAGCTTTTTTCTATATCTATTGGCCTGTTCTCTTCGTCGAGACTGGCGTGAGAAGAAATAGCTTCGTTGCAAGAGAACATGAGACAACACTTGGTATTGGCAGGAGCATGAGGGTGCACGGGACCTGACTGATCTGAGCAGATGGGAAATGCAAGTTATTATAGTCGCTAGCTAACAGCCTAAATCGCGAAGCTCTTTTCATGACAGAGACAGGATGCACACTAGGGAATTAAACTGCCAACCACCAACTAGCGAGTAGCAAGACAAAGCTTCTTTTTAATGCAGAACGGAGTTCACACTGCACAAAGGTGAGTTAGGTGAAATAAAAGGAATACGGACTAATATGACTTGTCATCGTACAAGTTACTGAATGCATTGCTAAAATAAAGCGGCTGAAAAGGGGACTTGGCTTACTTAGTTTTCTTTAATTTGCTCTTTTTTGTGGCAAACATTTACAGGTCTCAGACTGAAATGTCATATGCGACATTAACCCTTTATCAGTCACCATATACGTAGCATCATTCAAAAATGAAAAGCAGTATTTGAAGTGTCACACGATTATTCTAATTATTTGAACTGGTATGCATGGAAGAAAAATAAGTAATTGGATACCGTTTCAATGTAGCTACCAACGTGTGCTATAGGTAATAATAAGCGAATTGTTCTATCTCCAAGCTCACTTATGATACTTATTCTTTGGATAGAACGTATACGTGTACGATTAATACAGGAAAAGATGTGAAAGCTACAGCTGATCATTGCATCATTTTCGTTGATATAAATTTTAGCTTTGTAATGATTACCGAGGTAATTTGAAGTCCTTATTGGCTCATTATTGGCTAAGAAAGGTTCTTGAGCGATAAGACATTTTGTCAAAAATGCAACGTGTGAGTCAAAGATAGAATAGGCAATTATCCCATAATCAACATTGGCATTTAAGGTTAAACACTTATGTGCTCCAACGATCCAGGCTGGAAAAGCTGTAAGGTATTCTATCAGGCACAGATTAACTAACATGAAGAATATATTACTAAAGAATACGGGCTAACTATGTAATCTTCGTGGCGGAATAAGGTTAGATTTTTATGGAGCGTTCGACTGGCTGGTAATAAGTAGTTAATTTACACAATTCTGCTACATTTGAGTCTTTCCATGAAAAAGTGAATCATATGAATAAACTCAATTTTCAAGAAGAACCGTTTCTTTAGAAGGATATTCATAATTTTGCATTGAAGAAAATATACAGGAGTAAAGTGTACTCGTAGCTTTGATAGTAAACAGGAAGACAGCAGCTGGCTTTACTGCCGGATTATGAAGACATTACGCCATGACTTATGGCAACTTTTACCACATTAAAGACGCATTTATGAGAAATGAAGTACTCATATCAAAAAGTTATGGTGAAGGAGACATATATTGAAAGGACTCATATATTAAAACGAAATTCTTTCGTCGTACGCAGATTTTTGTTCATGTTATAGACGGATCCAAACTGGGTTTGTTTGAGGTTATTGTATAAAAAACCGACCAGTCGTCATCAGTTTATCGTGAGGTGAAGGCGAAGTCCATAACTTAGAATTAATTGACTATCATGGAAATAATTCTTGCAAATTTCGGAATAATATTATCTATTTACTCCTATTGCTATTCGTTTAAGATGCAAAGAAAAATAGTTAAATACGTTTCAAATGAAAAGGTCTGTCGCATCTCACATGCAAGCAACACAACTTGTCTGTTAAATAATCTGCATCAAAATATGACAAACTGAAAACAAAGTAAGTAAGGCCATATCTATACAAAGTCCTCAATTAAACTGGGCACCTGTTTAAATTTAGCCCTGGAATTAACGATTATGTATTTAATCATTTATGTTGCTTCATAAACAGATGCTCACGGGAACATGAAGGAGCTAGTATTTCCCAAAGCACTCGATCTGGACCGACCAAAAAGATTAAGGACCACCTTTAGTAAGGAGCAGCTTGACGCGCTGGAATCTGTATTCAAAATAAAGCAGTATGTGGTGGGTAAAGAAAGGACGCATTTGGCCAACCAACTTGGCCTTTCTGAAAACCAGGCAAGTACAGATAACTAAATAGAATCTAAATAGGTTCTGAGTTAAGTAATTTTAGGAGCCAGTACTACCAAGCTCAAGTACAAATATTGATGAATATAAATAACAAACAAATAGAAGCTACCTGGAAGACCACAATCCAAGATTTTGGACTATACTTGAGTCCTTCTCATGCTCCGTTTTAGAGTTGTAATTGATTTTAAGATCTGGTAATTTTGCGTCCAATCTTTAGCAATGAATTTAAGACGTTGAAATCTATGAGAGTTTACTGTCAAAACCACCTAAATAACACCACTCCATTATTCGGTTTTATTTTTTAGATAAAGGTATGGTTCCAGAATCGTCGTACGAAGCACAAAAAGGAAGAAGAGCTGGGCAGTTTATCTATTGGGGAAGGAGTATCGCCGTTACTAGGATCGGGACAATCAGCCGATAGCAGCGTATTATTGCCAACGCCCTTGACACGATTTCAGAAACATTCTTTGGCAGGTTCCCCATCGACAGTTGCTACCACTTCCCCGTTGGCGGCGCCTTTGCCACTTTTTTTTCCCGGCAGCCTCTTCAGTCTGCAGCAGATGGCCGGCGGGACAACGGCTGCAACCGTATCGTCAAATGGCAGCGCGGATACTGAGTCTGTATCACCACCCGCGCAGAAGCAGAATATCTTTCGACCCTTCTGCTTATGATGGCAAAGAGTACCTGTATAGTGTCATATCTGCGCAAGATACATGATGAGAGCGCGTGACATTCAGGCAACTTTACAATTCTCTTGGTTGAATATATATCCAACTGATTAGGTATAGTTATACTGTATACCGATAAAACCCTAATAATAATGGATATCCTTACATGCAATTACAATTATTAAGCTTTGTCTTTTTAATGGCCAAAATACTGCATTATTTTGGTTGTAAGCACAAAATTTACAAATGTTGTCTACTGATAACAAGGAACCACTATTCAGTTGATTCAGGCACGGTGTATTCTCCTACAGTTTTGAGTGTTAAGCGAACTAGTTGCCATTACCAGTGCTCTGCCCGAGAGGGGTGAGTCTGTTCGTTTCAGGACATTTATGCAGACCTAGCGAATATTACGAGTGAGCCGACATAAGCTCCACTTAACCTAGTGTGAGTAATTGAACAGAGATCAGAGCGACAATGCCATATTTGTTATTTGATATTTGTTTCTGCTATAGAAGCTTCGACTTTGATATATTTGGAATTTATTGTTTACTTTGTAACGTGAAGGGCTACAGTTTGCTCTATATTCACGTCGGTGGATTATTCCGATTTTTTTTCTGTTGTTTAAGCTTCCTAAAAAAGCATTGTCCTGCAATTTCCAGCGAAACAGTGTCATCTCATTCACCTCTCTGAAGAAAAGTATTTAACACGATAATCGAAAACGAAAATTGTCTCGCGTTCTGGCGTCAATATATATATATATATATATATTTACATATATATATTATTTATCAATCAATCTATAATATTATGGTTTTTATAACATATATATGTTATAAAAATATATGTACATATATATATGTATGTATAACAAAGCTCGTCCAGTGAGCCATTATAATTGTAAAATATTACATGCACACGGTGGAGGACATACCTATTTGCCGTAATTTTGCGCGACATGTAAATTATACTCCCCCCCTCGTACAATGGAAGCTCTAAAAAAAGTAATATATTACCATTAGCATTTTAAAGGCGACTCGCTATAGCATGCGCGTTCAGCCGCAGATTCAGAGGATGAATTTGCAAAAATATTAGATGCTGGTCTCTTAAAACACCAATTTAGCTGTCTACGGATGAAGTTACTTTTTGTGTTTTTAGTATACGGAAGTGCTTCCTTATAACGAACCTAGTACCAATGCTTCCAACTGTGAGGGTTTTATCGAGGAAAAGTTAAAGATCATAATTAAGGGTCTTTGACATTAGCAATTGTATTTGGCATGGCAGTTTTGAAAATATTTGTAGAAACGATGTGTCAACCTCGTAGTCTTGACGAGATTGTTCATGTCAGTCTGTTCTTTCACTAGGCTTGTTTGTGTTTCTACGATAAAATTCTGGGAGTACGTGCGAAATGTTGCATAAAGCCGTTGGTCGGATAGGCAGTCGCTAAGAAATCATTTGCTGCTTATACTTAACTGCAGTTTGCGCGTCTGCCCACCGTTCCGGTAACAGGAATTGGTGTGCTGAAGACATATTTGCGATGCAGATGTGTCCTTCATCTTGCAGCGGACAGCCTTTAATATGAAGGCATTCAATTTTCGTATGCGATATCTAGGTCCTGAAATCAATACACTCGTAGATTTTAGCTGACTTTTGTCGTAGAAAATGGAGGCTACCCTTCGTCTTCCATCAGCTATGAGCGGTAAATCGTTGTGCGGTAGTTTTTATGAATGAACTTCATATTAAAGCCTTCCTATGTAAACCTTACCGCGACCCAACAGACGTTGTTTTAATTGAAATTTCACACTACGGATGCAACGTTAAAAGCCGCCTATATAAAATACATCTGAATTAAGAGTAGAACCGAGAAAAACGTTACTAAAGTTCGAAGAGTCGTTTGGGGCGTACAAAGATCAGGCATACATTGAAGACTAGATTTGGCTACCAAGTTTGGCACGTTGAGCATTTTGCTTAAGACGTTGATTATGGTTCTTTTAGGCCATATTTGTAGGTCTCGTCATTCGAGCTTGGCACTAAAATAAAAAACAGTTCAAGACAATTTGACGTTTCTCAAATATAAAATACAACGTGGGTTTAAAAGTGATGTTTGACTTAGAATTGACGAATTTCTTTGTTAAGCATGAGTAATGCCTTTGTCGTTTTACATGTAGATAATCTAACGTTACATAAATAACTTTTTTTTCTTATGTAACTGAATATGTTTTGCTTAAAAGTAAAAGCTCTGTTTAACGAAATAAGATTTGGGCCCCTTTTCTATGAAAAAATCGATGTTAACATCAATATATAGAAATCCAGAAAAACTGCGACAGAATCGGTCACCACTAGATACACCAGAAGAATGCCAAACGTTTTTTCTCTATCTCCTGCTTTTTTCAAGAAAAATCTAAAAAGGAAGTAAGCGAGCATTGTATATTCATATACACATACCGTTTGAAAATTATGTATGCAGCACATTTTTTTAATACCGTTTGCATCAAAATATGCATAAACGGTGAATTGAGATGAGACTAAGAACATTTTAACAGACTATTTTAAACATCTTCTGTAAGTCCGAAAATCAGTTTTGTGCCAGTGCCACTATTAGCATCGGACAGGAAATGCTCCCGGCTACAAAAGCGTCAATACTGTTAAACTTCCATACGACTTTTCGTCTGAGCATGAAAGCGTGTATCGCATAAAATAAAAGCGGAAGCCTAACGATTAATGAGCGGATCGATGAAATTTTGATCACTTAAAATAGGTAAAAAATATAGAGAACCTCTAATAGTACCCAATATTTTTCAAGTTATTTCCAGGATTCTTTCGAAATCTCCTCTACTTAGGAAGAATCAAAGCTAGCATCAATATCTTTATCCCAGAAAAATTACAACGAAATCTAACTGAACCATTATATGCACTGGAGGATGTTAGAAAATCACGCTACAAGTGAGTAGAGTCGCCTGGAACATTTGTACCATCATTTAAAATGTTATGGTAGCTAGTTAATAATTTTTATGGAGAAAAAGCTGAATTTAACCTTGGCTGAAGCAGTTTCACTTGCCCTTCAAAGATAACCCAGTTCTTCTGTGATATTTTAGTTGAACTTTTATCGTTAGAGATTGTCTAGTAGCCTTTCTTCGAGGACTTGCATGTAAGCGTTTAGTACGATGCATTTGACCCATTCGCAAATATTACAACTGGTAACTATTTGATCAAATTTAAGAATGCATGAGCATTCAATTGTGTAGTGTAATGCTCATTTTGTCGTTTCCAGTGATTTCTTCGTCTGCATATAATTTTCCAGTAAGCTGACCCTTGCTCCCTGCAGCCGATGAACTGACTGTGAGGGTTACGGGTTTTCAAGGCTATCGTATGTTATGTTCGCGCTTTTACTCGTTCGTTTAAAATAAGAATACAGTTTGTTAGGCCAATGGCGGCATCTTACCGCATTTTGCCGTGCCATATATTTAGAGGCACAGAAAGCTAAGGAAAAAAGATATCGGCAAACACACTACAGAATGTCCATTCTATATGCATAAATGTGCGCGGAGCCAGATCCGCTTCTTCACAAAATATTCGATTAGAATCTGGATTGCGCTGACCTTCTTTTCTATAAAGTCCTTAGTGTCTCCACCTCACAAGACACCCAAAAATAGAGCTAGAGAGACACATGTGCAAGACGAAAAAGGTCTTTTGTCTAGCACATGTGTCTCTCTACTTACAACCGGTAGCGGTGTCGTCTAGAAACAAGTTAGCCAAGTCCAAAAAATGTCCGGTGGACTTATCCCGGCTAACAACACAAGGAGCACAAGGAAAAAATAGAGTCGCCATAGATAGATTTTAAAGGGAGTTAGATACCTATAGGAAGAAACCTTTATTTTTACTCGCTTATTATAAACACAAACTTGTCAAAAAATTATATGCAAGACAGCAGTACAAACAATAATAAATTACAGGGTACACGAGTGGTGTCGAATCTTTCCCAGTGCATTCAATGTGTACATACAAGTAAAGCCTCACAGGTATATTAGTATGTTCCGTTGGACTTTTACAGATGGGCGCGTAGATAGGCTGGAGTGTAAACAGCATAAACTTAAAATACGTCCTCAATTTGTAAATTATATGGAACGCATTACGTAAAGTTCAGCAGTTTTTCATATATTTTTGGCTTGTCAACGCTTTACATTTTTTAGTTGGTGACTAAAAAACTTAGTAAATTAATTTATTGAACGAGTTGCTGGGATGATTACGCATATCGAGCACATTTGAGCAAATTATAATGATGTTACACGGATTTTCAAAGCTTTCAAAGAATTTATAAAAGCATTGTTGGCCCGAAATTTGCGAGATTTTCGTTCGTTCCTTCCAGCCCATTTTTCATGTAGAAAATCAAGGTTGATCTGAATATTTTGAAAGCACGAGCAACTGTTCCAAATCTGAATACATTAGAAAACTTAGAGCGAATAGAATGACAGATTCCCTAAAAGTTTGTGAAGTTGAATTTATTTTTTCAACTAAAACACACAAATTTAAATAAATTTCAAAAATAAAAATGGTTTTTTTTTCTTATGGAAATAGAAGAAATTGAGTTTAAGTAATTGGCTAAATGCTAAATCACTTTTTTTAATTTTTAAGAAGAGAGAGATTTTTTGACATATTTTCCGAAATTTAATTCATACTTCACAATAGTTGAATTCAGTACCAACTGGATAAACATAGAATTTCTAGCGGCTTATCCTGGGAGCACCTTGTCCTCGCCATGAGTGGGTTTGTGACGCGACCTCAGCCATAGTTTTGATAAAGCATCCGGTAAAGAAAGAGCAAAGAAAGAAGAAAAAGAGAAAGAGAAAGAAAAGCAGAGCCGACTGTCTGCTAAACGCATATGGTTTTTGGTGCTGGCCAGACCAAATTTCCAACATTACCACCACGAGCCCCAGTTTGCCCATCTCTTACCATCTCAGGTGCTTACATCCAAACTCTACGTCACTACGTTAACTAAAAAAACCACCAATATTGCGGACAGCAGAAAGAGCCGCAGGAGATGCTTACGATTGTATGAACTAGAACAACAGCCACCTAAGCACTCTGTTTATTTACATTACGAGAGGACTTCTGAAAATGTCCATGTTTGTATAAAGCTAGCTACTCTCAGAGAAATAATACACCTGTAGTGGTTCATATGACATATGCTAGCTTCCAAACTAGCCGGATCGGATTTAGTCAACGTAATTCGTGACTAATTTTTTCCGAAAACTAGTTTCATTGGGCACTGCCTTCAAATCGTTAATCATATGAATGAAAATTAAGTCTGCTTACAACATAGTGGGACCACGACCTGACACGAAACGGAAGTCTCCTGAAATTAGCTCACTAACACCCATTACTTCTACCGATGGGCAATAACGACGTAAGCAAATTGTCGAAATTTTTACTAAACGCGGTTTAACTTGACTGATTTAGAATGTGATAAAAAAATATTTCAGTAAAAAGATATCACTTTTTGATATGAATAATGCTATAAGGTAATCTGCTATATTATTGGGGTTTGTGAATAGGAAAGCTTATTTCACGCATATAAAGCTATTCAGGTAGGTTTTAAGTCCATTTAAACACATTCCCTAACAGCTAAAATACACATCTAGGTCGGAGTATTTTATAAGTTTAATAATTATCATGATAATTACATTATAGTAGGTCATCCACCAACTGGATAACTTATTCTATAATTATTTTGTAATTGAAAAGTGCTACCATCAGTACTTGCAAATTGAATCAATTTTACGGTATCTAGAGACTAATGGATCAACGTCAGGAAGCCTTATTAACGGAAAAACCCTGTATGCGATTAATCCGTTACTTTACCTATTCAAGGAAGGCAACCATTTGTGGATACTCAAATTCTTTTCCAATAACACTGGCAATACTAGACCTGAGGCATACTATCGTAACATCATTGGTATGCGCCATGTACACCCATTTAAAAGAAAGGTCACATGTGTGTTATCAATACGTATTATGTTGGAGATTTTTCAAACGCATTTCTATTAGTACATGCCGTGTTCACAGATCGCTTTTCTACTAAATAATAAGGCGCTGGGACTGTCAAATGACCAATGAAATACTATCATTTTACTACATTTAATTTAAAATAGATATAAAACAGCCCGCTTGGTATGTATAGTGTTGGGTTTCCTATACAATAAAAGCAATTATAATTCGAATTTGTACTTAGTCATTTAAATTAAGTACCACTTATTGCCCGTTGAATTCTATCTGCTATAACGTATATTACTCGTCTTACTTGTCAAGCTGATATTATCTTCACCTGCGACTGTAACGAATTAGAGGAGTTTTTCCCTGTGGTCGTGGCCCTGATGTGCATCTCACTCATTTTGCTTCTGGCCGTTATTCTTGTCTATTCGAGAGTCTCAAGGCTGCGAATAATTCGCGAAAAAATATCATTCAACTTTCAATATGCTTCGTCATCGTTTATGTCGGTAAGGGCGGTCGGCATATAGGGTTTTTTTCGAATTATAAAAAAATATCTAAGTTCATTAATTTTTTTCTAGAAGCATTATATTAGCAGCTGCTATACGTAAATATGCAAGTAAGGAAACTACCGTGCTTCAGCAAAAACAAGTTTTCCATGTTAATTGGAAAACGATATAACAATTCGAATTGCGAGCTAATTCAGTTATTGTTGATCAATAATATATTAGCCTGATTCAACACCTGTTCTAACGTTTCACAATTTATTAAAGTCAGAATACACAAATGAGTTATCAATGCAGTTTTGGCCCACATACGATATAAAGTGATATAACTTGACTGATATGAACAGGCCTTGTGAGACGCGATCTACTATCGCCTACAATGTGTCTTAGCCTTTCAATCGTACAGCATAATATGCTTCTCGTGTTTTTTCCGGACGAACGTTATGGCCGGTGATATTTGGGAAACGATCGCTGCTCTTACGCGACAAGGCAATAATTCCACTCTTCGGAAAGATAAATAAGAATCTTTGGATAGTAAACAGACAATTTTTATTCCAAGTGTGACATTTTTCGAACTGAATTGGGCATTTACGTTCTATGCGGATTAAAAAAAGTGTAAAATTTAATTTCGACTACACCCAATTCAATTCAACAACAGTGTACCACAGTTTCCGGTTAAGCTGTTAGTCTGTGATAATAAAACCGTTAGATTTACCATTCAACTTTCATATAAAGGATATCCTAACTAAATAGCTCAAAATAGGTTCAAACTATTCATCAGAAACCGTTTCGATGTTTCATAGAATAATATGGCATAAAACATTTAACATGGTGGATTTCCAATGCGAATTATGATTACCCGCTTATAAATTATATAGCTTAGGCCGTTTTTAGATAAGAAGCTAAGCTCTCGTACATTGGTCGGCTGCAATGAGCGAATGTGAAAGATACAGACAAAGAGCTTGGATAGGTTGCATATACCCATATAAAATCCTGTGTTCTCTATGAATGTTGGGAGTAAAGGAAAAATTACCGGAAGCGAAACAGGGACATTGAAGAGGAACAGCGAATAGAAACGCAACATTGGACAACCTCAAAGGAAATTGGAGCTATTCTAGAAGCGATAAAACTGGATTTAACCTTACCCTCACCCGGAAAATTCACAGATTAGGTGTATATGCTATTAAATGAGCTGTAGAATGAAAAGCTTTTTGCGTGGTAAAATAGAATATAAAATTATCGGAGAGTTGCGAATGTTTAATCAAGCTCAAAATTTATTTTTTAACTAAATGTTAGGACATCTTATTGCAAGGTTTAAATGATTTTAAAATTTGTATTGTAGAAATCCAGATAATCAGCACCTTCAAACCATTTATGTCATTAAAATTACTTTGGCTAAAAGGAATATTTCATAAAAGTAGTCCATGGTAAAAAAGCTTTGTTGTGCAGCAAAAAGCGATCGAATCAGGACTTTACCCTTCCCCAGGTAAACCATATTCCTCCGTCCACGGTTCCACGTAATTCCAATCGTTCCCGAGCCTGAAATTATTCATAAGCATACAAAAGTATCTCCGAAGTAATCAAGAGGAAGCTCTACAATCAATAATCTTCAATATTTCAATTATCATAAATGTAGAGTATTGCCGAGCACCGATCGTACCCCAGGCGAATGCAGATATACCAATCTTTCTTATACTAGCAGATACAAAGGTTACATTTTATTCACATGTGCTGGTGCATCTGGGGCGCACACTGGCTTATCGAATTCACGTACAGTAAGCATTTGTTTTTATATGTTTTACTTAGCTATGGTAGCCTTTTAACACATTAGCAGTATCGCTTTGGATACGCTCTGGATACATGTTACATTGCGATGTGATTACATTAAATTGAAAATTTTATGTGCGTTTTCTATTATTGAAAGCGCATCAACACAATCGTTTTTTACATACACTGCTATACGTTTCAAAAAATGATACGATCTATTTCGCGGACAAAATAGAATAAATATTAGGGGCAGCTAGACGGTCAAATTAATCTGCTTGCTTTCTTGTACTTCCAAACGGCTTCATTATTCGTTATTTGTGGGTTGTAGCTTGATGAGATGTTTTTTGGTTTTGTGACCAACGCTTTGATACCATTATCTCGTTACAAAGAATCACACGAAAACGGATTGGTTTAATTCAAAAGGTGTAAGTCCTAAAAAACAAAGCACGATATTTGGTTACAGCGGCACAACCACATATCTACAACTCTGGACATCAGCTTCAGATAATAACAAGGAGCACACTATTGCATAAAAAAGCACCTCCACTTAGCCGAGTGGCATAGGTTCGCCTAACCCAAAGAGAAATGGTTGTTGATTGTTCACAGAATTACAGAGTGATAAAGAAGGATGTGTCCGGCGAAAGAAAAGTCTGACGGAGGTCAAACGTAACCTCCAAGATAAATCGTAGATGAACTGTGGTGGACTTCCGCGCCCCCTCTGGGGTTAGTTTGAAAAAAGAGGACGCATTATTTCTTTATTCCATTACATTCATACATTCTTTATCCCTTATTTCTTTATTCCAGTCTTGGAACGAAGTTGATACGACACATGTGTTCACTATCTGTCCATTTCACACAGCATTATAAATAATTATTTGTCTGAATGACAAGATTTCTACCAGCATTCGGTTTATTTGGTAAATATTTATCTTCGTTACAGCCAAAAAAGCAAATTTAGTAAAATAAAGCAAAAAAGTGGTGTAAAATTGGCGAGCATGTGAAGGTAACAAATGAATGTTTGAAAAATTGTTTTCAAGGTGCTTAAAGAGGGTGCATTTGGAAAGAGTAGATATCTACAAAACCCCCAACTGTAAGGTCAGAAACTTGTCTATATCAGAGTGTACATGTATATATATATAAATATATATATATATATA
>MNPL01019961.1:0-11689 GCA_002081605.1 Tropilaelaps mercedesae
TATATATATATATATATATACATATATATATATATAAAATGTGTCTGCTTGAAACGGATATCTCTGTCGTCTGTCTTTGGTGCCCGTTAATTTGACTTCTCATGCACAATCCTCTAGAGGCGTAGAGCTGGTTGAGGCATGTGGAAGTTTCTCGTGTGTGAATGTAGTTGTAACACGTATTCAAAAAATGTTGGAGTGAAATGCGGCTTCTTCCGATGACAAAGTTAGATGCGAGTAGTGTCCATCAATGGTGGCCGGGGTAACCTTTGCTGCGAGGAGAAAAACTTCACCACTCACAACGCTATGGACACACATCGACTTTATATCCGCTTCTTTAAAAAGGAACAAGACCTTCACTACCAACCCAAACCGCAGAACACCTATATAGCTTACCAACGCAGACGCTCATGTTGGTCAATGTGACCGTTTGTTTGTCAGTTAGTTATATACATGTATGTCAGTTAGTTATATACATTGTCACTCCACCACAAGTTGGATAAAGAAAGACTTGGCCTATTGCTAAGCAACGCGCATTATATACCTTCCTGCCAAAACAAAGCCACAAATTGTCTGTGTAGGCAATGAGCCGTCACGCGAAACATACCTAAAATGCGGCCCTGCGTCGGCAGTACTCACACCTAACAGTAATGTTAGCTGTAGTAACGAAAACAAGACGAAATCCGTATGTCAGCAAAGTCTCTGATACAACTGGATTGCAGCCGCTTGTGGCAAAACTCTATTGGTACGCTGGGATTTTCTAATGCCACCTGGTTATGTGGATGAAACCACTTGTCCAAAATGAGGGTGTAAAGAGAGGAAATATTACTGGTGGCAACATAATTGTTACTGATAAAATATTTTCCAGATCGGTCCTAACAAGGTGGCGAGTCTCCGTTACAGTACGTGCAGAACATCTATACAGTTAGCTTAAAAATATATTCTATAGAAAATCTCGTTTATGCTGATAGGATGGGTTTCTGTCTATCTAAGGAGAGCCATATAGTTCTTCCATATAACACCTAAGAATTCGAATAAATAACTGCAATATGCCCGGTATGTGTGTGTGCGGCCTAAGTACTGTCCCACACTGCCCAAGTGAACTCTAAGGATGCTCTGCGATACACAACACTAGAAAATGAAATCGTACTCGCATAATTACGCAGGTCATTCACACGAACCCCTTTAACTAGGGCAGTTTTAAGGTATTTTCTCAATTGGGGCAAAAATGTTCACCGCATAGGGTACCATTGAATGACAGTGTGATACTAGCGCCTTAGTAGGAACGGATCAACCATTTGGAAAGATGGGTCGCCTTTTTGCAGTGGCGTACCAGCTTCCATCCAGGCGCCTTCAGTGCTTTTCATCAACGGGGAGACTGGGAACCATTCCGTCGTCAAACGACAGACGTTTCGTCTCCCAGCCACTAACTCTCTACCACCGCTATCATCGACTAAACGAAAATATTTCCTCCAACATCTCGCAAATCCGCTCGACCAGCGTACCACAAAATGTGCGCTATGAAAGTACGGCTTCGCGCCGCACCCCATCACACAGCCTGAGCGTTGGTGAGGTGCGAATACAACCGGCTGGCTCGCTCTGACAGGCATTAAATCATCTTCGTGAGCCTACGAATCGCAGACAAGGGTCGGGCCGTATTCCATATCGCTAAAGGCCATACTTCAGATATACTGCACACATGCATCGCTTTTCTTCTTGGCGTTGTTACCTGAACGAATGGCAGCATCGATAGTTAGGTCTGCGTGCAGGGCCTAATTCAGTAGAATTCGAGTGAAGCTATTGGCGCCGTACAATCGAGACGAAATGTTTACTTTTCGGCTATTTCGTTCCACGTTTGCAGATATATCTATCAAAGGTGTCGCTTGTGGTGACGGTGGCGGCGAACTTGATGAAACAATTAACCGCGAAGACGTTCCCCGAATGTGTAACAGTAGTAAGGACAAACTAGATGTCGTCGATGTGAACGTCGATATAAAATATGCGCTAAAATTAAATCGTATCGAGCGGGGTCATCGATGGGTAATCACTTTGCCTGAATTTTTCAAAGGTATCACCATTAATGGTTGATGGACTTAGCCAAATTGAAATAAAATACGTAAATAAGCAAAAACGCGACCGCCCGACGTTTCGGGCTTTATCGGACGACGTCCATCGACAGAGATCCTTTGATCGTTCCGAAATTGGGTGAACGTGAAGAGCGCGAACACCGTGCTAATAAACGGCCTGACCTCACTGCCGAAGTCCACCGACAGGTTCGCCAGTTCGAACGGACTGTTTATCTAATTGGCGGAAAGTCCATGAGAGGTCGCCAACGTGTTGTACCGCCGTGCTCAGACCCAGTCAAGGACGAAAATGCAATGAGAGTTAGCGCCCTTGACGCCTCTAATGTGAGAAAATCTTTGTTCAGTCAATTCACTTCATGCGTGATCCGCTGTCAATAGGACGAAGCGCAATTGTAGCAAATATATGGATGGTTTCATTGGTACTTCTGCACGCACATTTCGCTACTCATATAGTGCCCATTTGGTAGTAATACGCCTATGAAGGCTTTGATGTCTGGATTCCTTAGTTTGCTTAGCAACAAAGTCATGTTTTCGTCTTAAAGACGTTTAACAACCGTTCATGCCGAGATCATTGCTCCGAGTTTGGGACCGAGAGACAAACGAGAGCTGATCATTGTCCAGCCCTGTCTCCACAAAAGGCCAACATTTGCCAATGCATGGACACACCGTTTGTATCTATCGGGGATGACATAAATCATTACAGGCCATCATAGTCAAGCAGGATCCAATCGAATACGGTTTGATTAGCGCGATCACCGAGTAATACTACGACCAGACTCGCCCACTGAGTGGTCTGACCTGCTGTTATCTTTTTCGATGGCAAAGATCTCCCAATCACAGGCTCAAGCGGCACAGCACTCAGTAGCCTGTATGTATCTCTGCGGCCACTATCGTTATTTGAGTTACATATTCAGTGCGTTAGAGCTCGTCATGGAATACCCTTCCTCCTCCCCCCCAAGATCAAGAGCAAGACGCAGATGTCTTGCCTGTCTTTACGCTGCGGCTGTCTGATCTTCGCTGGAGACAGCGCACGCAGCTTCCCCATAACGAGTATCGGCCCGCCAATCACCCATCCGGCTCCCCATCCACTGCCTGCAATGTACCCCAGGCTGTCCGCAATACCCACGAAAGGTTGCCGTCTATACGCCGCGGTCGGCCCACTGGTTGTCCGTGCTTTGGAGTTTATCGTGAAGACAGAGTACAGCGCGGTAGCGCTTTCTCTCCTGCCGTGCGGCCGGCGAACGCCTGGCCATGCCCGCCTCGTCGTGGCCGACTGTGTATGAGCTGTGTTTGCAAAGAACGCGGCCTGCCAGCCGACCCGACGGCTAGAGCGAATATGGCAATATTTCATGTCATCCTCGTCCCGACGACGGCGCACTGGGAAACGCCGCGCTGTCTCGCTCCGGACAGCAGAGGCTCCGCCTCTTCGAGGGCATAAATCATAACAACCCTCATGACACTCTCTATACAGCGTCCCCCAGCAACTCTACCCTGACTACCCAGATCCCCCGTCCACAGACACACACACGCACACACACACACTACCGGCTTCTTAGACAGGCAGAAGTGGCAGGCGCGGAAGCGCCGGTCGACAGGGACATGCGGAGGAACTGTGTACACGCATAGAGCACCCATATTCAGACAGGCATACGCGCATAGGGAAGGACGAGACACCATATATATATATACACGCCCGAAGAATAGAGCCGCGAAGTTTGAGAGTTTAGCTACGCCTCAACGATTCTCAAAATTAACTCGGCCGTAGCTAAACTCTCTAATTCAGAAGTATCTCCTTTCTCCCTGTCTCTCTCTATCGCAATCGCAACACTTGAATGTTAATCGCCCCTCCGGTGCCAGCTTGGCAGCGGACGAATCTGACAAATCAGTTGACGCAGGCGATTACTGTTCCTCTTGCCATGTGACCAACTCCAAAGCTCTGTCCGTCATTTTTTCATGACCTCCGCAAAAATAGACAAAAACAAACACCTACACACACGCGCACACACACCCAGACATTCAGAACAACTCAATCAGCTTCGATCTTCCTCCGACTGTTAGCCAAAGTCAGCTGATGATCCGGTCAGCCGGATGGGGACGAGGCTATCGAACGTCACTTCGGCTCTACCCGCCTCCTTTCCATCGCGAGCGACCACAAATGCGCTTCCGCCAGTCAGATGATCTTCACGTTGAGTCGCTTACGAAAAGGGACCACTTACCGTCAGCCGGTGTACGCGGGCGGGACATATTCTAGTCGGGTTGATACGTCGCTACTTGAATCACCATTGAAGGTGTTTCACGTCTGGCCGTTGGCCAAACATAGCCGCTGTGAGTGGCAGTCTGGCCGTATTTGCTGTCGAGATGCCGCACACGATTAGTTCGGGGGCACACACACGTACGAATAGCACTCGTGTCCCATGAGAGCGTTTATCCTTAGAGGAATCGGACCTTTGGGATAGTCTGTCCTGGTCGAGCAGTTTCATCGTATGCAGTTTCGAACGAAGCTCACACAGCGGTGCTCATCGTGCTTCTGGATGTCGCCATGTTGTGGAGAGGGCCTTCGTCGAACAGGGCGGAGCTACGGATGCTGTAGACGTCGTCGATTCCCCAAGAGATGGGGAAAGAAAATCCTAGCCTAGGAGCGAATGCTGGGATCCGACAAGTAAGTTCACCTGTGCAAAATTCACATGAGAGAGGTTAACTCGGTCTTTTGGCGCAGGTTTAGCGTTTGTACTCAAACTGTTTATAAAGCAAAAAGGGGTTTCCACCGAACAGCCTTTGAATGCCCCAGCGTATTCAATTAACACTATCTCGACTGCGCTTCTCCGACTTGAAATGCTAACTGCGTCCTCAGCCATTAAAGTCGTTTGTTTGTGAAAATTGAACCATTATTATTGGTTTTAATTGAAATTAACTTCAGTATACATTGAGATATCGCTCATGTCCTTGTCAGTGCACCGACCATAATGTGGTATTAAAATATTAACATTTGACACAACTAAGAGCACGACATTTACTGTTCAGCAAGCTTTGAAACATTGTATAAACAAAGCAGGTAGCATATTAGCAAACTCAATATTGGCAAGCCAACATTTGAATTCATCTTACACAAGTATTTTGTTAAGTTCTTTTGAAAAAAAAGAAGCAATAGAAGTACAAGTTTTGATAATACTTGGTAATTAGTTCTAAATTCCTATAAGCTTAATTTTTGGTCTTATGAAGAACTAAATCCGTGTCGACAAATCTGTACAGCTAAAGTGAAAACTATATCACTACTGTTGAACAGGCGCTGCAACAATAAAGTTAAAACTCAGTGGTTGATTACGGTGCGTAAATATATGCATAGATATTAAAACGTAAACGAAATCCCCCTGTTACTAAGTATGTAAATACGGTGTGTAAAGGCTGACCTGCTCGCGGAAGGCCTTTACGGACAAATGTGGACACTGTTTGTCAATTTCGGATAAAATTTCTGTACCACCGGTGTATACAACAATGCTTGTGCCGAATTTAATTTCTATTTCTAGTACGGAGTTGATGCAAAAAAATAGAGAGAAAGATACCGAAGACGGATTTTTGAGATACTCCGATTGACAAGCTGTCAGCTATGCATGCTTACACTTACAGTTTAGACAGATATAACCTAAGCTGATCGACAGTGATGTCGGCGAACGACATGGCTTGTAGGCGACGTATAAGGACGTCGTGCGAGACGCGATCAGACACCCCAGCCACATCAAAGTAAAGGCCCAGTATCGTATTCGCTCCTTCGCAATATGCAACGCAAGGCTGGTTGAGCGTTCGCGCCGAAAGCTATATTGGCCATTGGAGTGAACTGTTCTTTTCCAAGTTGTTCCTTGGCACAGCGCTCAAGCACTTTGGCGACAAATGAGGTAATAGTTACCGGTCTGCAGCTAGACGGGTAACGAGGATCGCCTTTGTGCTGGGGAACTATATAGCTTTTTTTAAAAACAGCAGGAAGATACTCGCGAGTCATCAACGAATTAAAAATATGAAGGATAGGTACGATTAGAAGAAAAATATGTTAATAATTCTTTCCGAGCTAGCAAAATACGACAGCTTTCATAGCAGCCGCAGGCTTAAAGAGCACTTCCGCGTCCTTACTCGCCTTGGTTACCTAACGAATGCATGTAATACAACAAAGATTTTAATGCAAAAATTATCGATCCAGCTAAATAATTGCTAATCATTTTAAAATTAATCTGACGCTCGGTCCATCCAATGCGAAATCTGATTTTTCCTAGCGACATGACCAGGAATTATAGTGAACTTTGGCTAAGATCAGGAATGCCCGATTGTTTAGCCTTGGCCAAGTAGTGTGAGTCAACCTCGAAAAGTTCGGTTTCTTGAGAAAGGAATGGCGCGTGAAATTTATATAAATAGAACGCTTGAAGTAAAACGCTTTAAGTTTCGTAAACAACGTGAGAAACACAACCTTACAACGAAGCACCAACTCTTCTTTCGGGAGGTATCAGGTGCTCAATTAAGAAATGTTGGGAAACTGTCTATAATGTCATAAAGTACGTTTAGCACACAATATTATCTATGTAGACAGTTAATATCCACACAGATAATTCAGTGAAAAATTTAACTTTAATACGCAACAATTATACATTTTTAACAACATCCAATAACAAGTTGCCATAGCTCTTTAGCAATCCACCTAATTTCCTTTCGAACAAATTTTTTCTTCGAGTTTGGTGAACGAGTCTTACAAATGGCAAATTCTAGTCTACTGGAAACCGGTACGCAAGGATGTGACGGCTAAACGCACTCATAGAGAGGAATAGATCGAAGGAGGTAGCTCGTCGTTTCGTACATCTATTCGTCGCAGTAATAGGAAGGGAATGTCTCGGGAGATTCATATCGCTACGACATCTTGAGGACCAGGAGTGCCCTGTGAAATATGAATCTCTCAGCCAGAAGAAGAATACCGTACTCGTCGAAAAGGTGCGTAAGCAAGTCTGTTCGACGTAGACTGAAACCTGCTTGCAACGCGACATTTTGAATGATTTCAGCTAGACCCAGAACCTTCTATTGACCGTTAAGTTCTGACAACAGATGTCGATAACCGAAGCCTCACCCACTTCGGTGAGCTGTGAAATCAACCGGATACAGTTGGCACGGACGAGACATAATGAGGCTCGTTTCTCTAACGTTGAAAGCAACGTATCTCCTACCTATGCAACAGGTTCGCATAGTTTGCCGAAAGCTCTTTCCTGGAGAATCAGGTCGTTAATCGTCTTAGTTCTCTATTCTCCTCCCCTTTTATCTAAAACGGGTCAAGAATTGATCCGCGAAGCCTTCAGATCACTGCCTCTCTTTGTCCATTTTCCTTAACTACCCTCCGCTTTGGCGATATTTATTCTTCGATTTATTACCTCATACTTGCCATTATGCCATATGCCGAATGCCATACCTTGATTATTTTATATTTGCCATAGCACCAGTTTCGCTGCTAAGCGTTCGCCTCACTGTACTTCCGCTCAACGCTTGACGCACCACATGAGGGATTTGTACCAAAGCAATTTCAATATACCATAGAATTCGGATGGGATTGTGTGTCACGCCTACGTTAGTTCGTGCAAAATGTTCACAAATCGCAAAAAGCTTAATATAGCCCACTCCGTTCGCTTATTAGCATGGGGCAATTACAGGCAAGTGGAACTGTTCGAGACTGCTCAGGTATCTTTTCGTCAGACCGAAAAGCCTTACTTAACATTCTCCTATTGTTCCCCGCTACTGCACTAATTTAGTCCTTTTAGTGTTTGTTAGCACAAGTCGTATACGCCCTGCCCAATCAGCCAACTTCCGATGGTAATGAGCGGGTTTTATTTTTCATTTCTTTTCGAGAAGCTCGAAATCTCCTCGTTGAATTTCAAGCAACTCCATATATATGCCCAGCTTGTCACACTTCACAATCTTCGCGTAAATTTGGGCTCATCCGAAGAGGAGGAGAAGGAGAAGGAGGCTCACTAAGCGATTCATACGTGCGGCAAAAACAACCAGAGCAAACATGTTGACCCTTCTACTCACAAAACGCTCGTCTCTTGCTATGTTGAACATGGTATTGGCTATTCAATTCACCCGATCAGCCCCGGTCCTACTTTAGAGCAGCCTATTCTCATATCTGAAGACGTTCACGGTAGCGTTTTTTGCATCCCGAGTGCCTACAAAGCCGGGAGCTCAGGAACCGAAGTAATGGAAGGCGAATGCCTATAAAGAAAGAAGCTAATATGCAGTTACCAAGAAGACACGCATTGTAGTATTTCGTACCCGGCAATAATTTAGCTTCTTCTCTGCGTAAAAGCCACCAACGACCACCGTGCATTAAGATATTCTGTCACTCGTAGAGGCCATTTAAATCAGATCTAACGTGTTAACTTCGGCTGGCCTTCAAAATGTTTCTTCTAGAGAAGCACTTTGCATATGTTATGTATTTCAGAAATATTCACAATAGGCTGAAACAGAGTAGAACCCTGAACTGTGACAACACGATTTGACTACAACGCCCTTAGGAATTTCGAGAGGGCCAAACCGCTTAATTGTTAATATTGCAGGTTTACAGACGGCAGGTGCTTGACTTCGTTCGATTGCAATGTCGTTCGCCTTTATAGCGCCACTCGATGGGGGGGGACAAGAGGTAATTCTTTACGATAACCGATGCGACGATAATTACGATAACCACAACACGTAAATTCTTCTCGATAGCCGCCGCTGAACGAAAAGAGTTGGACGTTGTTCAAGCACGGTCATAATATCACAGCATTACTGTTTCAGGGGTCCATGCTAACCAGAATTTATGGAAGCTACCAGTTAACCAGCATTCGAGCCCGAGCATCTGACACGGCACTGAGAGACGGCCATTGCAGTACACACATGTTGTACAGTTCACTAGAAGTGTGACGAAAATAGACTTGGCTAATCGAGCCAACTAATGCGCAAAAGGACTGAGTAAATCGATACGTGCCATTATTTATGTAACGACCAGATTTGAATTAATGACTAATAAGCGGCTTCACCTGTGTCCGGTTTATGCTGCGGTGGCGTAAAGGACTGATTCAACGGCTTATAGCATAGCTTTCTTCAGTATATAATGCATTAATGGTACCCCAAAGTGAACACAAAGTATGTCCATTTAATACACTTCGGCAGCTGTAGTGTACCGCTAGGTACCGCTATTTGGGTTCATTCCGCAGAACTCCTAAGATCTAAGCAAATTTCATTTATACAAACAATTCGGCATAATAATGTTAGAGACACGTTTGCGCTGTACTGTGGCGTATTAATAGAATGCTGGCTTTATTCCAAAAATTTAAACATAAATCAGCATTAGGTAACATACAGTAACTGAAACTCGACAAAACAAAGTAGCATTGCAGCATAAAGGAAAAAAACATTTTCCCTACGCAAATAGTTTCGTTGAATAACGTGCTGTGCACATTAACTAATTAGTTCTCACTGAACCAAGAAACACTCGTAGAGAAGTGCTTTTCTTTTTGAGTTTATAAACCAGGCCGAAATCTTGAAAAACATTTTAGTTTACAGCGTCTTGCGAGCAAGGTTTTATTTTCGTCTTCTTGCCCTATTACTTGTAGAGGTTAGTTATTTCTCGGGGACTGAAATAAATCTGTAATTTATTTTACTTAATCTTATTTTACATAAAACTTTACTAGTATCAACATAACGTATGGTTTTACGTAATTGAGCAATTATATTTTTCTCACGAATAAAGAGGCGCAAAACTAAGATGCGGCCATAAACACGGCTGTTCATCGTTAACGTTCAAGATTGGTGCTTTTTCAGCTTTGTCGATTCGAATGGAAATTTGGTCAAATTTACTGTGCTCACAGAATAGACTCATTGTTAAGCTACTCGGTCTTTCCAAATGGATATCAATTAGGGTTATGTAGCACTGAAATTCAAACATGTAATACTACTACCCACTATCAGCCTAAAAACTCGCGGTCAAGGAGGCTGGCCACTTAACTAGCTGCTACGGGCAGGTCCTAGAGCTGCACAGACCGAGCCAGGCATCGGACCTGACCAGGCATGTCGATTAGAATCGTTGGCGTTTTCTTTTTCTTTGCCGCCAACGCTCCGGAAGTTTAAAAAACAACGGACAGTCGCCCTCTCCATAAGCGGTCCCACCAGCAGACTTTCCCGCTTTATATCATTTTATTACTGCCTCATATAGTGCTGCCGCTTTACGTGACGAATTCCGATTGTTAATGCGCGCTTATTTTGTTTGTGTGGCGAGAAGGGCCTATACTCTTTTGGCGGTCGTTCACGTGCTGTTGAACATTATTCTCTACAAGCGTTATACACAGACGTATAGCCCTGACATCAACTATTTTCTCCTCGCAGCAACAAGGGTGTCACCATCGACCTTCTTGATGGATAGTGCAGTGGCCAGCAACAGGCGGCACTGGGACCTGCACAACATCCAAGTGCGACACGCGGCCATGTTGAGGTGAGGGTTTGCTATTTGAGGCGATGCCTTAACATGATGACGTTGGCGATTACAGTTCGAGTTAGTGTATAGACCTACAATATGCGGCTTATCTGTCGTGTCTTGGCGAAGTTGTTTCATCAGCATCTGATCTGCAGAGCAATTTTAACACTTTCCATATGTCTATCGGCTCGATTCTTGTTGACATCATTTTAGGTCTACATGTGCTAGGAGCATCAGTTGAGAATAACAATGGTATGACATTCAATTGGGGCACAGTTTCGACAGGAAAATACCACGACGGCTTCCGCAATCTGTCTGTGCATACTCTTCGAATAGCAGGGTGCAGATTCACTCTTTCCCGACCTCCTTTCATTGGCGCCAAAAACCTGTAATCGTCTGAAAAGCCGGCAGCGCTATAAAGCGCACAGGAAATTTGCAGAGGTTTCGGCGGCTTCAACCTCTGCAGAACTAAGTGTAGGGACTAACGCGTTCTCAGTTTTTCGGAGTTCGTACGTGCCCTGTAGATCGTTACAATGTCCGTACTTGGAGAGAAAAACCTCAACATCGTCAATAACGAAAACAAACCTCGGTTCCTCGACGCAAATAATGGTAAGCTACGCGACAATTTTGTCGAGAACGGTCCAATAGTGGCGTACGTATCATGGCTGAACGTTATTCTGCGCTTTTTGGCAGAAACAAGTCGAGCCATGGTACCGTTTTTGCTCGAGGGTTCGAGCCCCAGTTGTCAAGTGAACCGCCGTAGCATCGGCGGAAAGCAAACTCCCGTTACAACCGCAGTGTTGGATGATCGCTTCGTGAATGTGCGCGAGAATGATTCGCGAAAAAGAAGTAAAACAAATATCATTAGGACTAGTTGTTTGAAAACGTTTGGAGTCGTTTCTAGTATAGTTTGATTAAGAAATAGTATTACTGTGAAACAGAAATGTGTGTAAGAAAATGGTGAACTTTTTCAATTGAGTGCTTTAAGTGAAATGCGAGACAGGCCCTTTTATAACGAACTTTGCGTTACTCGCTTGGTTCGGTAGTGCAAGCATGTATATATGATGATAGCTATGATTATTTTAGTTATTATTATTATTATTATT
This sequence comes from Tropilaelaps mercedesae, assembly GCA_002081605.1. NCBI lineage: Eukaryota > Metazoa > Arthropoda > Arachnida > Mesostigmata > Laelapidae > Tropilaelaps > Tropilaelaps mercedesae. Next base: position 11,661 of record MNPL01019961.1, read on the forward strand.
ATTATTATTATTATTATTATTATTATTAT
>MNPL01019971.1:1017-20763 GCA_002081605.1 Tropilaelaps mercedesae
TCTATAGGTAAATAGTTTTTTTGCCTATCATCACATCTGTCGAAAGATGATGGGTTCTTTTGTCTAAGACTCACTCCGTTTAGCGGTCCTTCAGGGCACATACAGCGTAAATGTAATACTCCATCTAACGTTGCATAATTACCGGGTTGTATCTTCAACAATCATTGTAATTATGTGCGTGTTAACTAATTGTCATGTTTGTACGTAGCTATGAAGTAGATTATTTTGTAATAGTTACTACTCGCCGCCCATCTAAATAATATAAATCTAATTGTAAGTATCATGTACAGTTAGAACTTTAGGCTAAAACCTTCAGCAGCCGCATTCCAACTTACACATTCCGACCTTAAGTTAAAAATGCTTTACACAGCATGTAAGGAAATTCTAAACAGATAAACATTTAAACGTACGTTCTACGCGCACGATTCAGAAGATCTTTTTTTTATTCATTTTTTTTTTAAAGCTGATTATCACCCAACATTCAACGTCCACGGTAGCAGTTTTCGCATTACTTCGTAAGACGGACCCCATATGAATATGCACCGGCGGGGATCGAACCCGTGCACCTACGCGTCTCCTCCAGTCGCAAGGCGCATATGAATGCACCAAGCCACCGAGCTCGACGCGATTTAGCAGATCTATCACTGAATAACCACGCATTTTAGCTCTAACAACCTCCAGCTTAGCAGCCCGGTTACCAGGCTGCCAATGTGGACTCATTGGATCACATTTTACATCACAAATTCATTAGATTACAAAATTTCAGTGTGAGGTCACGCTTAATCGATGTATTTAATGGCTGTCGTAGACTCGACTTTCTACACTTGAGATGACTGACTTTAGAGTATACCTTGATATTTTGTTTATCTTTCATTCGCCTTTCTAGTATTCTAGGTAGGTAATTAGGTATATTAATGCGTATAAGATCATTGAAACGACGGGCTAACCTAACTATCCACTAGACTGTGTGATGCTTCTGCAAATTGCAGTAGAATTTATCGTAAACGACAAATCGATGCGTCTTTAATTATATTTATGCTTTATACTATACTTCTTTATTCTATTTTGACTATAACACTAAGCTTTAATTTTAAAATATACTCAAATTTTTCGAAGCTGCAGAGGCATATTCGAACTCAAATATATTTGAAAGAAGAAAATTGATAACACATTTAAGCTAACTGTAAACGGAGCCTGTTCAAGTGAACCGTATTTTGGTTAATTTAGTTTGGGACTTTCACATCCCTTATTTTGTCTGATGACAGACTCATTCCAAATCAGTGGTCTTGGACATAAAGACTGCTTCGAGAGTCAATTTAATAAAATCTGAAGAACTCTACTGATGCTGGGCTATATGAACTTATTTTTTTAGTAAAAGTATTTATTTCATGGCCCATCTACCGCGGTGTTCGATCTTCATTGGAAAATAGAGCAATATTGATTCCATCTCGGTCGTTGGCCGTACCATCGGTGTGCGCAATAGTTCAAGCTTAGAGCGACTGTCTGCATATTTCAAAGCGTGATCCAATGAGAGCGCAAAGAAAAAGCAGGTTCTTAGCGCTGTTCGGCGCATTATTCCGGCGAGGCGAATCAAACGCCTCGCCTCGGTTCACTAACTATGGAGGGAGTTTCAAATCTTCTGCGCTGTTCATCCTGAACACCGTTAGAGAGAAAAGAAGGCGAGAGAGAAAGGGGGACCGAGCTTACCGAGAGGAGACAGCCGACTCCAAAGGCCTCGAGGCGCCATTACGGAGAATTCAAAATTTGATTTTGAGATCCGCCTTGAAGGACGACGATAAATAGAAGGGGAGACTCCAAAGATAGCCACAATCGATCGAAGGGATTGTCGTCATGAGGCCTATCCGACACACTAAGTGGAGCACACTCATAATGGGAGCTAAATGGAAGTTGAATGTGTCGGAAGTAGAAACTTTCCGACCAAGTAGAACCTTTTATACTACAAAGCGAAGAGATCAAAAGTCAAATAGAAATTTCTTTTTGGCGCCAACCTTACAAATAATGTATTTCCATTTGTACACCGACTTTCGGATTCTAGGCCTGTCGTAGCCTTAAGAGTTCATTATTTGCGTGGTTTAACGGCAAAAGCGAAGAAATATATATGTATATATGTATATATGATGTATATATGTATAGAGAGCGAGAGAGAGAGAGAGAGATGCGAGCGAGAGAGGGATATTAACAGCACCTATCTGTCAAATATAATAGTCGGGTGAGTCCTTTTAACGGAATCATCGAAGTCTACTTATGGCAAGTCTTAGTGCGGAACGGTTGACTATGTTTCTTAGCCGCAACTGCACAATATAAACGTAAATAATAGCTAGTTGCAACAAGACGGAATTTCATTCGGCGACCACACGTTTGTCGAGACGGTTGAACGTTTGCGGAAGCTTTCCACAGGCGCGTAATATCTCCTAATAGAGATACTCACTAGCGTTCACGGTGTTGCGATATATTTATGACTTCTTGATGACCTGTAGTGGATTAATCAGATTTCTACACAAAGTTACGCAAAAATCGGATTGTTCAAAAATGTGTTTTGAAAACACCTAATGCTAGATTTTAAATGCCGTAGATATATTTAAAAAGTTAGAAAAAGTTTTGCAAAAGAGAAATGCTCTATTGCGTTTTTGATGACACAAAAGCTCCTGTACTAAATTGTCTGTAGACTACACATCAAATTCGCGAAACCAAATCCAAGAGAACTGTACTTTTATTTTATTCCCAGTACCTTTCTATGAGGATCTTCACAAGTCTTTTGCAACAGCCCCTTACACATAACAGTATTATTTCTATTTCAGGTGGTCACTAGGTTTTCTAGTTGTGGACGGCCTTCTCCGTACGCTGCGCGACAGCGATTGCCATTAGCGTTGAAGGAGACATACCTCGCATGCGACCTCAGGAATTTCAATCCTTCTTTCGCCTTGCTTTCATCTGATTTTTCTGCCGTTCGTAATTAGGAAACTCCTGTCTACATCTATATACTGCTCAAACCTTAAGCGACAATCGCCTGGCCAAATCTAAACAACAACATCTTCCCTGGAGATCGCTATCGTAACTGCGCCTTTCAGACCAGGACTCATCCTTCATACTAACATGAAGCTATTTGCGTGATGTTAAGGTACCTTTGATGTCGCACGTGTACCGTCCTTGGTTCAGCGTTACGGAGTCAAAATTGCTTTCGCCAACTAGACAATGGGCTTCAGCACATCGAGCCTAACGCGAATACCCTAACGCCTCACTTTGTAGATCCACTAGCTCGCATCATCTTGTGCGTCGATTCAAGGACCTCACGGCGGGCTGTCCATGCGTCGGTTTGTGTGCATGCCGATGTAGAAAGCACTGCTGTGTTTGAATTGGCGCAGACGAACTTGAAGAGATCCCCCAAGGTCTTTAGCAGATAATCTCAGCCCTGAATCGGCGTGAAATAGAAGGATCGTATCCAACAACTGAACAAAACGGAACGTATAACCTAGAGACCAAGTAATCCCGGTGCTAGCGAAGCGACAGCTCTCCAGAGCACAGAAAAAAACGATGCGAAGGGCGATTATTTGACGATATTTCACGAGGCGAAAAGAATAAAAGGAATCAAGCGTCGACATTTTGTCTCGATCGACGATGGCTGGGATGTGCCGGCTGGCCTCAGTCCTGAGCAAACCTTTCGCTCTCCACAGCCATCGAGGGAATCTGCCACAGATTGACTTGGAATGCATGCTCCATATCCGTCACTGAAAAAGGGTTTACTCCACGCTGGTATGTATCTGAACGCAGAGCAACAGGGCATGTGCCCTGAGGGTCGCCCTTATGTTACAGCGACTCGAAATGATGCTGAACAGCACTCAGATTTCTGCAGCGGTGTTGAAGGAGGATCAGCGGGGATCATTTCGCGATCACACTGTGTCCAGGTTCTTATGTTTTCTGATATTGAATCGTTTGAGAACAGCCTGTGGAGGGATGCAATGCTAGGCAGATGAATACTCGAGTCGTTTAGACATCACCGGCTCATTGATACTACCCATGGGTTTGTTTCTTCAAAAATGTAGAGAGAAATGATTGCGCAGAATTTCGGTCAACCAAAGTACGTTCTAGGTAAACATTATTGTGTAATGGGTGACCCACTCTAAGCGACTAGCATTAGTTCAGATAACCGTCCTATCTCGAACAGGAGAAGTATCCAAGAGAGGATAGCTTGTGCTTGCACTAACAAAAAAAAAGGCAAGATAAACGGCGATCTAGATTGAGACTAGTAGATCGACTAGCGTTAAATGTGTCCAGCTTAAACTGAAACTCGTCAGCTACTGGTCACAGGAACAATTTATTCATCTACAGGGAAGCTAATCATTGGAGCAAATGATAACAACCAAAGGTAGTCGAAGGACTGCTTGCCGCAATTCCGACACATGATGACCAACACAACTCTGACACATCTAGCATAACGCATTTCGATTTTAGCATAACTTACGTGTCCAGTTGTTGCCATTGTATGGAGACGACAGCTGAAGCTTATTAACAGAAAACGCTCTCATGTCACAAGACTTGGTCGTTGCCATCCACTTGGTGCCACGAGTACTTGTCATCGGAGTCACATCGTATTTCATTAAGAGTGCAATTGTCATCCTTGAGAATAACCGGCTTATGGCACAAATTCATTTTGTATCTGAAAATATACCTTGAAGAGACGAATACCGCATAGAAACATATATAATGTATGAAGTAATCTTAGTCAATAAAGGTGAAAGCAAACGCTGAGGTTGATAGATATAGATAGACCTAGGTTAGGTTCAATGGAGTTTTGACGATGTTTGATTATAGTTTCTCGGCAAGCAACTATACGGTAGGAAACTTTGAACTTTATTAAATACAGTCTCTATAATAAGCAGAACCATGGAAATTTGTAGCGGTTCTAGCAAATTAATAATATACTGTTGCAATAATAACAGCCCAATAGTAAATAGCCATTTTGAGGCTTTTGCTGCAGCTGTCAGCTTAGGTCATGTCAGTATTTCATAATAACAAGAAGCAAGGAAAAGCTGAAGGAAACTAGAGCCTGTATGAATAACGCGCGCGTAAAACCCAAAGGAAACGCTCAGGGGCGTACAGAGTCGAAACCGACCACTTGTAGGGGCTAAGACTTAAAATTGAGTTTTGAAGCCACTTATGCTGTAGAAACTTAATGTATGACACGTATAATTCTCCAATTACGTGTTTGCAGTTTCTTGTATCTTCGATGAGACGCGTGTGCACCAAAGCATTTTTAAAAATCGGCTTACCCGTTGCGTCAAAGTGTCCAAAGGCAGTGAATTATCAAACCACATGTAGGAAGCCCCGCTTCTACTCGCGTTAATCATCGAAGATGATAGCCCCGAGTTGGTTTTCGTTGGCCCCTGAGTTGGCGCGATTTAACACCTCACCCATAGCCGGGAGAGTCACTGTGCTTACGATATCAGCGATCGAAACAAGTAGTAGTACAGAGCAGGACACGCAAGCTCGTGCATTGCTCAAGATTGCAATCCGATACACATGTGCCTATATACATATATGGGCGTATAACGATCAAGCTTCAAAGACTACGCCATGCGACCTCAAGCCGGTGGACCAAATAAGTAGCATATCTACAAATACCACCTCAACTGCCGAAAGCAGAGAGAGCCGCGAGAACCTTTACAGTGGCGATCAACAGTGGTGATAAGTGAGAGCGATAAAGATAGGCGCGCAAGCTAGTCAGACCCGCGGGATTTGAGTATTTTGGACACAAGCCCTTGGATAGCAGCGCACTGTTAGCTACTGGACGACATGATAAACTTGTCACTTCTGCGGCTCTGTCGTCTTATGCATTATGCCGTTTGTGAGCGTGTTAGTGGAAACGAAGCAGATAACAGGAAAAAATATTATTTTTCCCTACATGCTGCCTGTCTGTGAGACTCCTATGCGTTTTTGCTAACAGGAGGAGAATTTTAGCATTTACTTAGCTATTTGTTTTTTTTAATAAAATTGTTAGGTTTGACATTTTTTTTTTAATTTCGTAGATTCCCAAATTCAGTTACGCTCTATTTTTCATTTTCCATTAATTGAAAAAAACAAATAAAGTGCATGACTGTGTAAATTGAAAAAGATGCTCTAGTAGTACGCAGTATAATGCACACTAATTTCCCTTGCTCGACTGAGCCATCCGTGGCGAGTCTGAAAGTTGTTTCCAACGCTTTTTCTAACGGCTACCGCTCATACCCCTTTACTTTGAACAATTCTGCACGTTCTAGGGGGAAACTATTGCTTGTAAACATTATATACAAAATTAAGCGCTTATTAGCGAAATTGATTGGTACATGATACCTTTGTGAACAAGCGTACATACACTTTTTATTGTTTGTAAATGCTGTTATGGGCTAAAGATGTACATGCTTTGGTGTCTGATCCATAAAGAGACACAGCTTTAAACACAAATGAAAAGAAAGGAGAAAATGACGGTTGCTAATTATAAATGGTCTATATTTAAATATTGAAACGAATAAAACTGAATCGCCCAAATAACCTGATATATTGCTTACTGAGCTTTTTTGATCCTTTTAACAACAAACTATTTTGTATATGTCGACTAATAGAAATATGGTTAATAGAAATATGTCTGGTCGATTTTCAGCAAACATGAGCTTACCAAGTTAATTTTGCCAGCAGTCCGGCAGAACGGCACATTTTGAAATCGTACAATTAACTTTGTTATAAAAATATGGATCTGGTAACGACCATGCCAAGCTTGGTCTGCGCATATGTATTGAACGATAAAGCTGTAAAAGCATCCCACTTTAATAGGCGCGAGCGACAACGTTTGGTCGATGGGGTGACGTCTGGAATTGGATAAATATGATGGGACGTGGCACACGCCCCCTTCGTACAGACCGACCGCCTACTGTCATACGCAGAGTACATGATCAACAAGGATGTGACTGTGGTGTTGTCCCATGTTTATCACGGCCTTGATGCTCCTTCATCAACCCATTATAAGTATGTCATATTTTAGAACACGAAATATACTGCCTCTATCGATAACATACAAAAATATAGGAGTTATCCCTAATATTAGTAGCTGCGTTTGACCAACAGTTTCTAGTGCATTGACGTCCCACAGTTTGGTTTTGTGCTTGATTCATACGCGTTCTATGTCAGATTATTGTAGGTCATTACTACATTTGTTTAGAGGAAATATAGGGTGAAAAAAGATGATTTAGAAAGGCTGATCGAATATCTACAACGTTTGCAAAATCTCACCTTAAAAGGCAGAAAGATAGAACATTTAACCAGTTTGAATGACGTACCTTTTGCCCCATCCATCGCATAATCCACTCATATGGCTTAAAAGCATGAGAAATTAATAAATGCATTGCATATGTCATTTTTATACGATTAAATTATGGCTCGCTATCGAAACGTAAAATAACGACACCTGCCTTTAAGGGCCTTTAAGGGTCCATGCTTGGACAGCGAAAATAATTCGAAAATATCCAGCTCATTCCACTTTTCAAGTGTTTGTTGTAACTTTATGAACAGATACACTTGTATCACACAAGCATAAGACTTCCTTGTGGCTTTATTTTTTGTGAGGTAATAATTCCAAACTGTTCCTTCGTATTTAGCCTATGTGGGAACTTTTTATCGTCTTCTATTCAAATAATATTGTCCTGAAAATGCGAAATAATATATCAAAGCCGTCCGTTCGTACCAAAATCTTTGACCAATTCACATCCTGGTTTAAGTAAGGAGTATGTACATTTTTCAGTCCCCGTTTGATAATGCGTGTTAGCGCTCTATCTGAATTACTGCTAAATAAATGAAAACGTCTGGCATCAAATCTCTCACAAGGCTATGTGTCGCTACTGTCGCTTTAGATCATTATCGTTATTCGTGTCTTGGCCTTGTCTTTGCCAGCAGGAGTATCTTGGCAGGCAAACTAGCAGCGATACACACACGCGCACGCTCACCCAGGAGTTACATGAGGCACGAGAAGAGGTATATCCTCTTATTTGTTGGGAGTAATGCTCGTAGGGATTGAGAGAGAGAGAGAGTCAACGAGAGAACGAGTAGCTAGCTCTTTCTCGGAGTCTTTCACCAATGATTATCACCATCATCTGGTGTAGTGGTGGTGCCCTAGCAAAAAGTGGGAAGTATCTTTTCTCATTTCCCTACTCTGTGTCGCCTTATAGCGCGCCATCGAAGTAAGCTACTCTCAGCCAGTCAAACAACCTCGAATTCAGCCTCCTGAACACATACACAGCAAGGCAGCAGGGCTGTGCGCGCTCTGGAGACGAGTACAGGGTATGGGCTGCCGTGTATGCACTACTGCTATCTCGGGTGATCTGATCTCTCAGCTTAGTCGGATGGCTTGCTTGAAGCCCGAGTGACGACAGACATCGCCTCCCATCCGTAGGAATATTAGTGCCTTTGTAACATAAGGAGCCTTCGTAATCGCGGAAAGCTTATTATTATTATTATTATTATTATGATTATTATTATTATTATTATTATACGAATACATTTGTTTTTACATACATTTATCCACTACTAGTATACCATACTTAATGTGGCCTTTTGAACTGGCAGTTGTTACTTCTACTAATGTTGTGTGAATTGAAAAATGTTTTTTGATAGCTGCAATTTACGCAAAAAAAAACTATATAACAGTAATTGTAGTAGTATATTCCTTCCTTCTCGTCAACAAATTAAAAACAATTTACTAGCTGCAAACTTACGTCTACCATAACTAATTTAGCCTAAATAAAACAGTCCAAATGCACCACCTAGTTCCGTTTGTGACAAATTTGTGCTACAGACAAAACTGAATTTATATACATTTATAAGACGCTCGGATAGTTTGAGAAGCCTATGAGATAGCCTCCGAGGCATTCTAATGCAAAAAAATTGAAGTTATCGCATATATATTCAGCTTAATTGTCTGATTATTTGACAGATTTATGATTCCCAGTATAAATCAGTAACACCAAAGGGCTGCTTAAATTTCAGTGAAGAGGTGTTGTCACTGACCTGCGTGGCCACCCTTGCGAATTTCGTTTGTCAATTTAATGGCTGTCGAAACATCGAAGCTGAGTGAATTGTTGGAGTAATTAAAATGGTTACAGTTACAGTCGTAAACGTGTCACTAATGTAGTTGCAAGGAATGACCATAAATTTCGTTTAAAGCTGACAAACTGAATCGTTCTGCTAGTTAAGTTTAGAGGCCGGCAGACTGCATGGTCCGCTAATTCTGCTTTCCTTAGCTTGACAGCGTAAATATTCTCTTGAAACATAGTCTTTTTTATGTTCTGAATTTTGTAGAATGGAATTTTAATATAGCTGCTTTCTCGCGCTCTAACACTATAGTCTCATATTAAAACTTTTAGAAAAAAGTTTGGAAGAAACGGACAACTTCTCATTGCCGTTCTGTTTTTAGGAACGGATTGATTCTACTAAGCTCCTCGTGCGGAGGCCTTTTTTCGAGGGACTTCCTTTACGCATTTTATTGCCGATGCCGTTACAGCACCAATTTGCAAGAGTTATTCTAGCATTTTCCGACGACTAAGTAAGTTAGACAGAAAAAAATGAAGACTAGTTAAATCTGTCATCGTTGCTGGACTAAAAACGACCAGTCGCTGTCCACCTTCCCCTAACTGAATGCAACCACCCCAGCTTGAGCACGACTTTGATCTGTAGCGGATGTAACATATCCGAACACCCACAGCTGTGGAAAATCCAACACCCGCAACGGCTCATTGCATACGGCGACTAGTCGCTACAGCAGACTCGTACAAGCGTTTAGGAGTAGTACAGACCCGACATCTACATAAGAGAAGGTATCAGTCATCGGATACAGCCAGATCGAACAGCCAAGCCGGCCCGTTGCTGCGGGATCTCCCTCGGAAGCGTTACACTCTGGCTACGTCTCGTGTTGCCTCTTCTCGTTTTGTCCTCCTCGAACGAAGCTAGCTAGGTTCGATTGGTCAAAGTAAAGCCAACCTACAAAAGTCTTCAACTCGCGGTCAGTCGAATTCGGACTGTTGAGAAGACGTTTACACACACTCGTGAGGGAGGGAGATGCTGCCTATTCGATATTTAGGTAGCATTACTCTGATGCCGCGCAGTGTGAGCCTGTGCTTGCTATTTCATTTGTATCTTCTATATCGATCTGCGTAGCTACTGTTCAAATGAACATCAAGACACCATTAGTCTGATTTCTGATTGGCCGAACTTGAACGGGGCGGAGCGAACTGGGCGGGTCGGACGGTTCACCACCAGGCTGGGATTGCTGATGATGACTTTCATGGTGGAGCTTCTGGCTTCGAGTAGCTGATGGTTGGCCGGACCTGCTCGATCTTGTGTGCTTTGGGTGGGCGCTCAATTTCTGCTATGGCCACCATTCTGTCGGTGGTGTTTATTTTGTGTGTGTGTGCGGGAGTGTGTATCGTGGCTGGATAGCTGCATGTTGTGTGTGTGTGCGTGCGTGCGTGTGGGTGTGTCTGTATGTGTGTGTGTGTAAGTTGCTCGGTGCGCGCCGGTAAGCACGCTGTTTGTGTCTACTAGTGTCGGATCGTGTGTTAACTTGCCGGTCAGATGCTAAAAGCCATTTGAGCCAGTCACTCGGCTCTGGGTTGCCGTTGGTGAAAGCCACGCGCCCGCAAATCATTAGTGTGATAGTGTGATTGGTGGTGATTTTCTAGTGTGCACCCTGCCTAGCCCAACATACGTTTCATAGATACTTAGTCCTTGGCTTGATGGTTGGTCGCCTGCCTGGCTTGAAGGCGGCTTCAACGTGATGTTTCGAGGAGTGGACACTAATAGCTAGGACAAACAGCAACTTGTCTGCCGGTTAATGATTTGTGGTGTGGCGCAATTGTGCAAAAATACAGTGCAATTACGAACAATTGAAAATACACATCATCTGCTTGAGGGCCACCCACGTTGGCTTCCTGCAGAATTCCAAAAAGTTTCCCTCAGGAAGAACGAAATAGGAAAGAGCAAAACAGCCGGTCTGGAAGTGATTTGAGCACAAAAACTCGTAGTCATCGGATGAATTACTCGGTTCAGTTGCCATATTCGTTACTTCACTCGCCTTCTATCGATCCACTGATCTGCGCAGAATCTACCGAACTTCAATTTTATGACTGTACATGAAACGAAAATATGTCTTCGCCGAGCTTAATGTTTCAGCCTACCGTGGTCACAAACCCGCTGGACAAGCCACAACAACAGCAACAACAGCAGACGTCAAGTGAGTGGGGGCCATTTTGTATTTTCTACAAGCCTATCAGTCATTTCTACCACAGTGATACGAGCCATTGGCGTGTCACATATGTTTACGTTTGTAAATAACTTTGCTATGCAGTTGCAGTTCTGTGGACTGAAATTATTAGCATGGAATGCTGACATTTGCTTGCCGCCTTTAGTATCAATTCAATGAGTTCACACACTGATATAATAACCAGCAGAAGCTGATATAATAACCTGCTTTCACGCAAAAAACATTCGCTGCTTCTTGCAAAACGACATCCGGATGTCCCAGCGAGAACTTGATTGAACTTGATTCTCTGCTCGTTGCTGCCCTTCGCTTGGCTCCTTCGCTAGACTCCAGAGGATAACGAGAATAGATTCAAAGAAATAACCTTGCATGCGGACACGGCTGTATCTGTTCAGTCATTTTACGCATAGTTCCTCTCATTGCACCAATCTGGTCCCCTCGTAGAGTGAAATGCTGCAGTCGTTTCACGTGTGTGCTGTCAACGTAGAACCGGTTTGGACGTCATCGCATGAAAATTGTCTACTGTATAAGTTAGCTCCACTTATAGCAAACGCTGTGAATTCCTTCTAACGCCGATTCCGATATAATTACCGAGGCTGTACTTAACGCTTTTTTAAAGGACGAAACTATGCCAAGTATGTGCGATGAAAGCTCCGCTTTCGAATGCAATAATAAGTGCAGAGGACTACGGTTGAGACCCACATCCAACCGAATTTGTGGCCTTCTCTACCTCATGAGCGAGGCCAACACCAGCTGCATCTGCAACTTAGGCAGCTTAGTTGAGTATGGTAGCAGATGAGTCAAAGTAGAGGAATCCGTTTTATTAACTTTTCTCTTGTACTTTAAGAGATGAAAGAACCGTGCGTCAAGGCGAAAATATTAGTGGCAATACACTCGGGCGAACATCGCGTGTTTCTCGGTAGGATTTGCCAATATGAAAGTAGGCCGATAACTTCAGTTGCTGTCTGGATAGAGACACAAAAATTAAAGGCATGCATATAAAGCAAATGTGATAGTTGTAAGGTTCAGTAGCGATCATATTATTCCTACTTAATCATCGGAATTATTATAGCCGATGAATTTAGTCTGTATCGCATCTACGTTATATACCATAACTAAATATCTGCTACAGATTCATTCGGCGGTTGTAAGAGATGCGGTTGGTTACAGAGTTGTCTTCACACGAACTTAGTTCGCGTCAAGTAAATGTGACGCTATCTTTAACAAGGTAGGTATCAAAGTACGATGAAAAAAGTGTTCTATTAACGTGATAATCCGTACTGGATGACGTACCCGTGTTTCGATATGGATATTTGGAGCTACCCAGCGGAAAAATAGATGCAAATAAAAAGCAAAGAAAAAGACAGATGCAAAGAAAAATATTCATCTCTGTACAGTGGGGAGAGAGAGAGCGAGGATATTGGCAAAAGTTTAGAAGTTGGACCCTACCTCTACACTAGAGAAAATGAAAGCTTTAAGACAAGGACGTGTAGCTATTTTTTTTTATTTTGTAACTATTTTTGTTATTTATTAGATCACAGCTCATTTTGGGCTTTTTACTTACAAAAACTGTAAGTACTGGCAGTACGTTTAGAATTTTAACAGGTATACAAAGCTGAATTTTTTTTTTAATTTCGAAAAAATCACACCTATACTTTGTAGTCGCATCATCTATTTGTAAGCAAAGTATTTCCTTCAATTGTCAATTTACATCGTATTTTTGTTTTTTTTTTCTGTGTAATACATAAATCTGATGATTTGTGCTTCAACGTAGCTTCACAGTAGGCAATATTAGATGACTGCTTCGTATCGAATAGGCAGGCTATTATACGTGAGGCGCTTTAGAGCGGGTGGGGTGGAGTAAAGGTCGACATTAATGTGACCCACCAAAGGAAACCGAGCCATTTTCGGCTTATCCACTGAGCTACTATACCACCTATGAGTCTCTGTTTTGTCAACCCGAGCTGACTGCTATATCCTAAACACCTGGGAGTCGCCAGTGTTAGGAAGCGGTAACCCACTTCGTGCAGCTGTAGCTGGCTGCGGTGTCACGTATCTGTGAAAATCACTGCGTTGCTGTTCCTGCTATATACATACCCAACGATGCCTTTGCTTCTTTCTATTTGTTGTGTATGAAAGTATAACTAGGACGTTATGCTAATTTTAATTAGGAGTGACTCAGGTTATGTTATTAATTACTGTTATTATCGCCACAATATGATCGCTCACCTAAGACATCCTACCTTTCTTGTGAAACAATGGACTACTATTTGTTACATTCGGGCACCCAGTCGCTGTGAATATTACCTAGGCAGTCTAACATTAACTACCTAACGAAATCTTACGATAGTATACAAGGAAATGCAATAAGATGAGGAGCGATACTTGGAAAACGTGTCAAGCTCTGAGTGTACCTGAGGAATATCGTTTCTTCATGTTTACCAAACAAGCATAAAACCTCGAGCTGTTAGAAAAGACGTTCGGTTGCTTTTAATAGTCTCTGAGTGCACTGCTTAGTCTGTGGGGCAAAGACTATGTCCTCACAGATTAGTGCATCTTAGTGCAGCATTTTTCACAGAAATTGTCCGTTTTTATCCAATTACTTTCTCAAGATTATAATTATAAATGATATTGTACCTGTATGAGCCTGCATGTATGTACCTGTGTGCAGTATAAATAACATAGCGTTATATCATTTATCTAAGGTTAAAACTAGCCTGTTATAACAAGCTGCGACAAAAGCACATTGAGAGCAGAGCAGCGATTTGGCAAGCGATTCTCTGCAGCAGGTCGCGATGTTACGCCTTCGCGTATGATACCTATATTCTACAGTGGAAAGATTTACAGTTTAGTTTGAGGTAACTCAGAATAGTGCCTTTTGCACTCCGGATTAGCCTCAACGTTCTGAAAACTGTAAATGGTTGAAAACTATCAAGGACACCAACTCAGCAATATGCCATTGATAAGAGTTACTTAATGACGCGATTAGGATACAACTGGTTTTCTCCCAACCGTCCATTTAGTGTTTGCCATTTTGCTTCGCTGGTATTACCCGCTGTTAGTACACTGTTTGAGTGCCCTAACCTCTGACTTCATACTTAATTACTTCCATTTAAATCTCCTTAAAATTATAATATTTTAAATTTTGATCATTGGAGAATAAAGCCATGGTGATGACTCAAAGCTAGATCTGCTCCTAATTAGCGGTAGGCAGTTGTAAAAAGTTTTGACAGGGAATCGGTTCTTTGATCTGAATAAGAAAATGGGTTAAACGTTGTTATACATGGATTAGGCTCTGTTGCGGTGGCAATTAACTTAAGTAGCCTGGAATTATTATTATTATTATTATTTATCTATCATTTTTGAGATATGTTCAGCGTACATGAAAAACTTAGCGAGTAATATAGATCCGAGAATAAGGGACTCACTGCGGGTCAGGTAAAATTGCATGAATGCATTCATTCATGTGGAGTACTATATTGCCGCCACAAAATGCCTAAAAACAATTTTCTTTCGATTATTCGATTGGCCTAAGATTGTCCATTGGTGCCCAAATTCTAAGTACTTCATTCTAACTTGACCTTAATGCGAGGTAATTAAGAATGGGTGCGAACATCTTCTCGGTCGTATGTTAATGTCTCAGACCAAACAGATAGCTTAGAATCTGACCTAACAGTGAGTTAGGTAATCTAAATCCTATTTCAAGTTAACCTATATAATATCACTACTAATTCTGCTACGGTAGATGGATCGTAAAAGTTTAACTAGACTTTAGGATATAGAACTGATTTTTAGCTAATTGTTTAAAAGAGATTGCGGTTTGAAATTATACCTAATATACTTAATATTCAATATGAATTTACATTTTCACTCATAAAGGATAGAATTAACTTATAACCAAGAGATTACACACATTCGTGCATAATAGATGAGTAAGCCACTAGCTCAATATATGAATAAAAAGTCTTCCCAACCTATCCTAACAAGATACTGTATGGTCCAAAGGTTGAACCACTTCGAGTACTAATGCGTGTGAATTCAAAATAATGTCATTTGGAATATTAATGGTAGCTATAAGAATTAAAATGTGTACTTTTCTTTAATTGAGAGAAATGTATGTGAATTACTTCAACAACGTGCTATCTTGCACAATAACTTTAATTACATCTCAATTATTTCTTTTTTATTTTAATATGAAATTTAAATACATTGTAGTCAGATTACAATGATTGGGTAACCTATATATTTCCCTTCATATGGTAGCTTAAAGCTTATGTGCAAATTATGTTTCGTCTACTATTGATTCTGCGATTATTCTAGTAAGTACCTCAAATTATTATAAAATATACAAGTATAAAATATACAAAATATATAAGTTATATTGGGTCATAATATTGACGAAAAATGTTATAAATCTACCATAATAACACAAAAGAACGCTTGACCTGCATATTTTTCCAATCGCATCTATTTATCAAAAATAAAGGATTATCTAGATGCTTTTACACGATGTTTTAGGCATATAATTTTGGCATACAAATTGCCAAGGTCTCACCGAGACCGTATGTATTTCGTCATTGCGACATTTCTGCATAAACGTAATGTAAATTTACAAAACTGAGTGTTCTTGATGACCGAGATTCAATCTACAACCTTGTTTTAAGCTCTTTTTGACTGTACATTTGCTTGGATGCATTCCTGTGTACATACAGTAAATAAGAGCTTTGATAATCCCTCGCGTCACGGGCCAGCTAAGGGATTCTGCATTTGGCCTTGGTAAAAACCGCACCTGAGTAAGGAATTTTTGTTAGGTTATGAAAAAAAGGCAATGTGTCTGTGCCAAAAAATGCTCCAAAATGCGCCACAACAAAGTTGAACACTGGCAAGCACGTCTACTACTGCTATATTCGTACAGGTATAGAATGCTAAAAGGGATGAAAGTGCAATAATGCTTAGCGACAGGATACAAACTGAGCGAATCGAGTTCGACAAGAAAGAATTTATACTCTAATTCAATGTGCGTAGTTAAAAGAATTGGATCGTTTTTAAGCACAATATCGATTTTTTGGGCTATTAAAGCTAGAAACAATAAAAATACTTGCAGTGCAGTTAATTCGTATATGATTTCTCTTCTTCTTGACATTCAGCAGGGGACTCATGAAAGGCCACGATCCGTGGAACGGCCATTGACATTGACGGCATAGACGAAGGTAGGCAACGACCCTCTCACCTTCGTTTGCAGTTCGGTCAGGGAGTTGGGTGCTTTGTACATTGGGAGTTTCTCATTCTCCCCGGGTTCCCACGCGTGCTACTCACGTCGGTCGCGCTCCAGAGAGTTTAACTCGGCGATGCCCACTGCGATTCCTCCCACTGCCACTTACTGGGCCCAATGGTGACAAGGGCCCAGCGACAATTCGGCCTACTCCGCCCTTCTATGGAGTAACGCTCGACTTGTGGCCATACACCTCGCAGCAGGGCTAACTAGTATATATATATAAACGCAAAATCGGCACAACACGTAAAAAACATAACAGACCAAGTGCCGCATAGTAAACAAAAATGCACTTTTGATACATATGCCCATCTGGAACAGGTATGATTTTATACAAATTTGAGGGCAATGTCTGCCAGTGGACTAAAATGCTTGTAAACTGAGTTGCACACTTTTATAACGGACTGAGTTTATTCAAGTGACACAAAATATCAAAAGCGTGGCAGGCATTTCGAATAGGCTTGGTATCTAAACTACAGCCAGAAGCTATTTACTATATTGACGTTTTTATATTTCGGAAGAAGAACATAAATAGAAATTGTTTGCGTCAAGTATATTATTGGTCTTATTCAAGTTTTTAGCGATGTTACACCATATCATTAGCACGCTAAACTGCGTTTTTTATACTTTTGGACATGCATTTTTTGTCTCCGACTGCCTTCAGTTGTGTTTCCGAGAGTTATCGACGTTTGTACACACACGTCTAGTTAGCGCAATATTGAAGCCAATATTGCGAGACAAAAACTAGTAAATACATTCCTGTTTAGTTGATTAGCAAGTATAAAATGGATCGAAAAGAATCTTATAGCAATCTTTGTCTATAGAAAATACTAAACCTCTGCCGGAAAACTGCGTAACAATCAAGAGAGAAATGAACCCAGCAATTCGTTTCATAATCAGTTTATACTTAAAATAATTTCGCAAAGGAATATAAGACGACATAAGATAGTTTCACGGAGCATGAAGAAGGCGGCTTTACGTCTTACATTTTGTGGAGCAATGGGAAAACGATGCCGCAATCTTTAGATCTGGACTGATTGTCAGTTCTGAAAAAGTCTAAAGGCTACATTGAGACTTAACGATTAACGAGTATACCTGCCTGGTCATTAGGACGAGGTGTTAGTCTATATTGTTTGTGGCAAATTGTGATTTATTCTTTGTGTATGTGAGTGTGTGTGGTGTGTGTGTGTGCTGACTGTTGCCGGCGCCGTTTGTGCGGGGGTGTTTATTAACTCTTTGAAGTGAAGGATTTATGATGACGCTTGAAATGTCGGTCTCCTTCCGTTACTGAACCGCCGTTGGCGCCACAACCTGTGACGCCAGAATCACCGATCTATTGTCGTGACTGCTAAACCCTCTTCGGTATAGAATCATCCCAAAGATTAGGTAGTATAGTTCTGCCATGCTAGCGGTGAATTTATTTCTTTACGCGCTGTCGGCTCCCTGCTACAGCGTCGCCTCGTGCCTCGCGCCGGATTTCATTACCTTCGGTATCTGCTTATTCTCAGCCAGCAGCACCAAATGATCCCGACCATATCGTCACCGAGATATCGTCGCCTACAAACGATGATGCTCTGATGGCTGGTCTATACAACTCGAGATTGATCCCGCAGATGAATAGGGCTGAAGCAATAGCAACAGTATGAACAGCTGCTATCTCAATCTCGTAATATGTGACCTCTGACTGAGCCAAGTGTCTATCTTGGTATCTATCCACTTTACCGTGCACGCACATCTGTACGTGTTTTGTTTTGTCTGCAGTTCAGACAATACATTCTCTTTAATTAAGTATGGCATTACATATAACGTATCCGGTACCAAAAGGGGCAGTAAAAGACGGGCAGCGGAAATATGAAATACATATGTATTAATAAAGCTAGGCTATCACATATGTTTGAAAGAGTTAATTTGCCTATATACATTAATCCGCCTGGATTGTTTCCACTTTTATGTATGGATTTACTAGCTAGTTTTAAGAAAAATAACATTTTGTTGCTAAAATCTGTTAGCCAAAAACATCTTGTTGCTAAAACTCTCGCGTGAGCGGCTTAAAATGTATAATCTTAATTATGTGATTGAAAACGTTATGAATACATTTTCAAAAGTTCATAAACATATATCACTTTAAGTAAATAAATACATAACGTTTTTGCGCTTTCTAAAACTTAGAATGGTGATATAATAGCAAACCAAAGTGCTATTTTACAGCCATATCGCATCCCCCCAAATCAAATAGGGGCCAGAATAAAAACAAAGTCTTCATGCCTCTGGACATTTAGTCAAATTAGCCTTACAATAATCGACTACTGCAGCTGTCACACACAGAGTGCAAATTACTCTTGCGTGTATGTGTATAGATGTGTACGGTAGCGCTAAACGAAAGGTTGGAATCAGATCCGAAGTTGAGAAGGAGTTGAGGAGTCACGGTATCGTGGGCCAATCACGGTCGACATCCGGCAATTCGGGGCGACCCTTTCAAGCGAGTGCACGAGGCTGGGCCAACAACACACAGCTAGGTCAGATCGCCCCAATGCCACCCTAACGGACGAACAAAATGTATGTGAGAGCGGCACGGACTCTATTAGTGAATGGGTGGGGGAAGGGAGGAGCACGAAGCCATAGAATCGCACTAAAAGGCACCAAATGCGTACACAAATATATCTAGCCCGCTTCTAGGAAATGAGTGCGCCCTTTCTGCTGACTGAATCAACAGATGAAGAGTGATTCTCGAGCCACAGCCGTGAAGTTTTTTCAGGCCCGAATTTGACCTGCTAGAACCACTGTGGCGGGCCGTCGTAGGACCGGTTTGTTATTGCTTACGCCGAGCAGGCAGAGCACGTGGCCGACGTCGACAGTTCCCAGCGATTGATATATGTGAAACGACAGATTAAATGAAAATCTAATCTTTTTGTGTAGTCAAGCGGAGAATTCGAAAAATTAAAGAAATATAAGAGGTCAAAAAGTTAACGGAAACAACACATACAAGTGACGTGGGTGTCACGGAAATGGTACCAATGTCAATATGTAAAAGTCGCGAAACCTGCTACCTTTAAAAAGTGTAACAATGATAAGAATATACTTGTGACAATACTAAAAATAACTTGTGACATGAAAAGGTCAGCATGAAAAGCACATTTGGTTATATATA
Organism: Tropilaelaps mercedesae; assembly: GCA_002081605.1. Classification (NCBI taxonomy): domain Eukaryota; kingdom Metazoa; phylum Arthropoda; class Arachnida; order Mesostigmata; family Laelapidae; genus Tropilaelaps; species Tropilaelaps mercedesae. The sequence continues at coordinate 20,737 of MNPL01019971.1, forward strand.
TATATATATATATATATATATATATAT